>ATSW01016201.1:0-21627 GCA_000444245.1 Botryllus schlosseri | reverse complement strand
GAAGTAGTCGATTACGATTACGATTACTTTTGATTTTTTTCGAATGTAATCGATTGCGATTACGATTACTTGGAAATGCTGTAATCGTCGTAATCGATTACGATTACTAATCGCGATTACCCCATGTCTGGTAGGAAGTATTATTGTTGTTTATTTCGTCAACCATAAAAATACAGAAGGCAGCAATAATAACCATGCATACAATAAAACGAAATATTTCTATAATTTTCCAACATATACGTTAGTAGTTAGATTGTACTGACAGGGGATATACCCATTCATATTTGAATGTAATAATCAATTTTTCCCTCACTTGAATAAGAAANTAAAATGAACGGAGAAACGGACACAAAATCACGTAAATATAAGAGTGAGACACTGGGATGAAATGACAGATACTTATATTGACAGTGCGAATTTTCGTGCAGCAGACAATAAAAATTCCACCAAAGTACACAGTGCGGATGTTGATGGAACATATGAACCAAAACANGAACTACATTACGCAATGGTCATATGATATATTCTTAGTGATTGGCAAAGAGCTATATTGATTCAGTTGGGTTATGAATCTAAAAATACTAACCGGGTATAGTCACTCGGCTAACCGTAATTCCCCTACATCAGTTGTTCTTAAACTTTTTAGACCGCGACCCAAATCTGAGTTCTAGTGGCATCTCGTGACCCAAGTCTCACGCATCAAAAATGTGCATTTTTAATATTAGTTATATCAGGGATATCTAGACTCAGGGATATCTAGATATGCTACGTTTTTGCGGGAATGTCTGACATAGAGAACGGCCAGACAACAAATGTACACAGCACAGCTCTATGAAACATATCTGGCGCGATTTCAAAATGGGGTGCATTATTTTCCTCTGGGGTCGCATTTGTACTACTTTCCACCCAGGGGTGTCAGACATACGGCCCGCGGTCCGCATCCGACCCGCCAGACCATTTCATCTGGCCCGCGAGGTCATTCTGAGTAAAATGAAACATTATTTTATTATACAACACATTTCTAATGGAAGTCAATGTCGAACATATTTATTAGCCACATTATATAACCATCTAACGCAGTGTTGGGATGACTCGAGTCATGACTTGGCTCGAGTCAGACTCGAGTCTACTTTTTCGCATGACTTGACTTGACTCGAGTCACTTTGCAAAAATGACTTGACTTGACTTGACTTGACTCGGCGCTTCAGAAATGTGGATTGACTCGTGACTCGGAGCAAAATTTACGAGTCAATTTCAAGTCATCTCGTAAACAGCGACGATAAACTCGCTGCATCTTTTTGATGTTCGGATTGTTCGCGATACGCCGGTGTGACTTGAGAGAGCAATCATAGTCATTCACTGATTGTACTTTTCACTGATCCTCCATTGTTACATCACAAAAAACAAAACGAAAACGAAATGATCACAGCATACGTTTATGTACTAGCTGTAGAATAATCCAGCAACTACGTATCTCTGTTTGAATGATCATCACTCATACTTCGAAAATTCAATTTGACTTGAATTGTGACTTGACTCGTGACTTGACTTGACTTGACTCGACTCGACTTGACTCGAGTCACCTCCAAAAAACGAGTGACTTGACTTGACTCGAGTCACCTTCGAAAATCGATTGACTTGACTTGACTCGAGTCAAAATGTGCAATGACTCGAGATGACTCGTGACTCGAAGGTAGTGACTTGATCCCAACACACGACAGTGTTGAGTTCTCACTCGTCAGGTTACCATCAGGAACTAGGCGGTGACATATTTAGGCCTATTCAAAGACGCGGAAACTACAATTCGAAACCGCTGCATGTAAAATACATGGGGAATATTATAGCTACACGAAGAACAGAATTCAAATATATCTGGTCGCACACTGCTGCTTGCATTACTCTGCTGACTCAAAAGGCCCCAGCCCCGCGGTCTCCAGAGAAATCGAATGGTGAATTGGTGATATAAAAATGATGAAGCAAAATGCACTCATTTCACTCGGCGAGATCTAGACGGCTGCATCTGGTTATATGCTGCTGTATTGACCGTCTCATACTTATAGTACAAGGTAGGCTACTGTTACTGTGAAGTTGCGATTGCGCTATACACATTTTGAGGCAAGGTTTACGAGCTAGTCGCTAAGTTAGAATTACTATTTAATGATGTCACGATCAGCTAGTACCGTAGTAACAACTCTGTACGATTGCAGTGAAGATATGTTTTGGAGCCGTTTTGACCATCCGGTAGCATCTAGGTAGGGTAATTATGTAGTTGGAAATAATACTTCATCTTGTACTAGTTGCAGTATTAAAATGACATGACGTCATGTCACCCTATTGCAGGGGTTCTCAGACTGAGGTGCATGATAATTTTCCCGAACAACTTCATTTTTCTGGCACTGTTGCAATGTTCGGCAACAGAGATTTTAATATTTATGTGACATGCCGGAAAAACGTTTACGCTTACCGAATGTAGTGTTCATTAAGCTCAATCAGCCATGCTTTTATAAGGCAGTGTCCCGTTATTCGCCTCATGTACATCAATTGTAGTGTATTTCTCTTTCTTTATACTACCGCGGCGAATAGAGTTACTGCATAGCCTACTGTAGATCGTTCATTGATTCTGTACAGAACCAGTGTCATCTGCTTATTATGAATACCATTTGATTATCTAAAAGAGGTTCTAGTATATTCTAGTATGGTAAGGTTGTAAATTATTCAGAGAGTATTTTGCTGTACCCCTTCACTTACAGCTGTGGGGAAGGATTTCTAAGTATACGTATTACGAGGAACAGATTGAGTCACAGACTTTATGTTGAACAAGTGAAGGGGTAGGCCGTACGCGGTTAAAAATGTATGGGAAGCCTAGCCTGTCGATACGAATGATTGTTGTCNGTTTTGTGATGGTCGTGATAAATACTAAGTCATCAAATTCATAGTTTGTTCGAAATTCGACGTCTCCTTGTTNAGGTCCAAAATATCAGACCTAACACAGCATCGAGGGAGTTCCGGTTTTGTAACACAATCGATTCGACGTATTTCATAAACGATATCAATGAGCTGACTTCCTCGAAATGATAACAAAAGCAGTAATTCAGTATATCGTCATTGNAAATGTGTTAGTTGATGGTTGCGTAGAAAAAATGGTAGGCTATGGGTGATAAATCGGCGCGCTCGCAACTCAGAAAAGCATTTGCGTCTGTTGCTTAGTTGAAGTTTGTCGCAATATATTCTGCATTTATANANNGATCTATNCAACAACGTCAGTAGGATACGCAATGTCAGATGGCGTCTGAATTGAATCTCAGATTGCTTCCGAAAATGTCGCTCAAGATTCGGATTCTTTTCATGTTCGGATTCGCAATCTACCTGCGTTCGTCAGGTACGAATAATTTGTGTTCCAATTCGAATCGAATTCTATTTCCTCCTTTTTAGCTCAATTCTGCGTGAGAAGATACGTCAACGGCAAATGGATTTCGAAAGGGGATTGTGGGGTTGGTAGCCTATACGATTAGATTGACGCTGAANGTTCTGTTACGTGCACTTTTCNTGAAGGGCCCGGGAAAGATGTCGGAGATGCAGAAAGAACTTCAACGCAGAATTAAAGATGTGGGNTGGACTGTGAGTTTCAAATCTTTCTTTTGTAACGCCAGGATGCGTAGCATTTCTGAAACTTTGATTATTTATCCAATTCTGCCAACTGTTTGCCGAATTCCTTTTCAGGTTTTCCAGCGCAGAATCAACGGCGACGTGGATTTCTACCGAGGTTGGGATGATTACAAGAAAGGATTCGGGGATAGCAACGGAAATTTGTGGCTCGGTACCAAGATTTTGGATACGATTCCTTCAAGTTGCAAGTTGCAACGTCGCTCCGTTCAAAACCAACGCCTTCCATAATTTCGCAACGACGTTTGTCTCCAGGGCTCGAGGAATTGCGCGAACAGACAAAGGAAGGAGACATGGAACTGGAAATCAACATGATCACGAAAGACAAAGGAATTCACTGGGTGGCGAAATACAGGCGAGTTTGAAGATCTGAGGGAAGTTGGCCATAAAATTTTCCAGCCATAAATCAAAATTTACCAACTAAAGCACATAATTTTGTGGTGCACACGTAACGGATGTATCACAACGTGATATCTTGGGCTGACCCCCGTTTCATTTCTCGTATATGTGAAAATGAGAAAAGTGACACCACCACACTGCAAGACTATTCATACGAAATAATATCGATACCCACCGAGGGAGTATAGTCACAATCCACCAACACACCCCAAAAATTCGCCCCTTCCTCTTCTCTTTGTGTATATATTTTTCATACACTCAACTTGTCATATTTATTCATTCATTACAAAACGCGATTCGTGCGGAGCCGAACGAATAGGCAGCGAAATATTCCTGATACNTAACGTGATAATTTTGATCACTGTTACGTGGCAACGCTAGGCACCGACGAATAATCACACTCACTTTTCCAGCTCTTTCCGCGTCGGCCCCGGATCGGACAAGTACAGACTGCACGTATCCGGATTCTCCGGGAATGCAACCTACGATGGTCTCACATATCACAACAACCGGCACAACAATATCCAATTCTCAACGAAGGACGCGGATCACGATGATTATCCGAGAGGGAATTGCGCTTCTTGGCACGAAGGAGGCTGGTGGTATAGCACATGCGGCTCCCCCACCAGCAACCTGAACGGAAACTTCCGCAAAACAGGCAAGGAGGGATTCTGGTGGTGGAGTCGCTCCCACCCCTTGCGATTCTCGGAGATGAAGATCCGGAAAAAAGCGTGAGATGGACTTTGGCCGATGACGTCACACAACGGAAAGAACATGTTGATTTGTAACATGGACAACTAAAGATATCTATTGATCTCTCTAACGACATCCCTACCACNCATTAACCCTAAACAAAACACATCGTCCATTTTCTCTTCCCACGTTTCCACAAACGGCGACTATCGGGAGTCGAACTCAAAAGCGTTACACTTCGACAGTAGAAGCAAAAACTCTTTGAGAAAAGACGAAAAAACGGCAAAAAACAGCTCATTCCATCAAAAAACCAATGCAACTATCAGGCAGCGACAGTTTCGGATGCTGGCTAGAACAAACAGCGNTGTCACAAAGGTCATTTCCGAANACGTTCAGAGTGTAATTAAATCGTGAAATACGAATTCAAACAACAAACGAACTATTTGTGTCAGACACTCAGAAACTGAATGCAACTCCAAGATGTCAGCAGAAAAACATTGGTCAATCAAAAAGGTCCGCTCCCAGACAGAAACAATGTAACGACGCCGGTACGAAGCAAGAAAAATGAATGAGAGTAATCCACACAAACACAAAACTATTCAGGATAAGAGCTCAACTATGTACAAGCCAGTCCGCGAATACGATCGACCGCCCTGCGCAGTCATGATGAGAGCCCGACCGGTAATTTCAAGTCGATCTCGCACTTTGTCACGAAGCCACCGTTAGAATTACTAAAATATCTTGAATATTTCTTATAGTTTAATGTGTCCTAGCTTATTACCATGTCCAAGAATAGCAATGGCTGTAAAGCTGATCAAATAAATGTTCCCAGAATTTGAAAATAGCGATACAATACATTCCGTATTTCTATAAATATCTGTTGAATACATCAGGGTTATCAGTATTGGTTATCAGTATAGGCCTTCAGTGAAACAATATCAGACAACGATAATCTGTAACTGATAGAATATTGATCATTTTCTATAAGGTACAGGTGTCCAGATGTAGTATTTCTAGTTTATTTCACGCATAAGCATTACAACGGCTGTAAAGCCATCTAAATAACTCTTCCGAAGGCGCATCAAGCTAACATTCATGTTTTTGGGAATGTAGGTTAAATAAATTTGCTGATTTACCGTCCAAAGTGCTAGTTATCTATGTTACCGCCTCAAAAACGTGACGTGACACCGGTCGGGCCCTAGTCAAGCTCCGCATAAAATATCGAATGTCGGGTATTGAAGACAGATATAAAAAGTCCGAACGGTCTGAAATCAGGCGCTGCAAGCATCGCTGGTCACAAAATGCGTACCGCGCCCGGAAAACGCACACTTTCCGGTCCGCGAAAACCAGAAAACAAATAGGCTCGACCGATTGTCCTCGGCTTTTACAAAATCGAGTAGAAAAAACAGGCGGGCCTCGCATTAAAAATAACCAAAACGTCGCAAACACAGTGATGATTCAGCCGGTGGGTGCGTGGTGTCGTCATGCATCATGTTGTTGCATAACCCGGGTGGGTGAGACTGGCAGACAATTACCAAAGAATTCCAAGTTCTATTTACATTCGGAAAACGACAAAAATCATTCTTTTCAAAGTCTAATGTAACGCAGCAAAGCCCGTGATGTCAAGTATAGGCAGAAAAACGCATATTTTTACCCGAGAGATGGTAAGCGGGCGTAAAAAGGGGGGGGCGAAATTCGCAGCAGCCCCCCCGATTTCAAATCGGCAGCAGCAGCAGAGAATTGTTATTACATCACAGCAGGTTATCATAATCGAGCAGAGATTTTCGGGAAAGCGCAAGGTCGTAGAAATCAAACACAGATTTTTATGTCGAAACAAAAATCGCGTCATATTCACGATGTCTCGGAGCCGGCCGTTGTTACAAAAAACGGTCTATTGTCGGGTAATATTTGCAGCTTTTAAAATTGCGCTTGGGCTATATCTCATTATTTATGCCACGTTCGGATATTTTGCAGCCATCAGTGTATAACTGTAGCCTATATTCACGGATATAAATCGGTTCCGTGTATTACGCGATGATACTCGATGATCAAACTGACGCAGTTCACTAAAATAGCGGGCAGTCAGTGTTACATTACCCTTACATGACATTCCCTTTACGTTACCTGTACATTACCTTTTCACGAAATGTTACTGTTCTGAGTTTTAGTCAGTGAGGTTACTGGTTGACTTCCTGAAATCATAATATCATTAGTACATCAGTAGGCTAAACAAATGAGTATCATTAAGCATACTAATATCGGCTAGAATTCATTGTGGTATTTCATGCGGCTGAATTTTGACATATTGTATGTATGCTTGACGAAGTATCGTAGGCCCCGGACAACGTACTTTTCAAATACACATTTTCTTCGTGATCTACGGCGCGACATGAACTACCGTACGCGTTACATTCACAATTACAAGCAATGTCATAGCTATCCACGTTCTTGATTAGTAAGTAGTTCTGTAGTACTGGCGATAAAATGTTGGCGTGTAGCGCAAGGTCATGCGTTACCGCCAAATTGAGAATTCGATCAGTATTTACATTTTCGGAATCAGTGCGACAGTTAGATTCGATTATATCAGTTATAAGAAATTCTAGACTATTTACGATGAATTGCGTTATCAATATGAGACTTGGCCCGTCTGTGCCTTGCCTCTCGTTTCGCGCTGTATTTCCGAACAATAAATATGCAAATTGTGTGATTTTGGGAGAACAATATTCAAAATCTTGTCATTCATGAACTTTCGGCAGAAAATACCAATACCAATTGAAGGTTTCACAATTTTCGTTCACTCATCCTGACGGGAGGGGAGGTACTGGCTTACTTGCCTCCCCTGACCGGCTGACCAAGCGTCACTGGATGTATCACATCGTAGAGGGGGTACTGGCTACTGGGTAGGCATAAATACTGCTGTAGTAATTATGTTTGACTCCACCTACGCATGTGATCATGGGTTCTCGCACATAAAAGGAGCATCACGACGAACCAACGTTCTCGTAACTCGAGTTTCGCATGCTTACGTAAGGCAACCAGCATGATTAGTACGAGTTTATACAGTGAAAATGTGGCGCACACGACGAATCCCATGTAGAGTGAGATCGAATTAGTGCTACCATGACGTCACGGATTTCAATTGTGACATAACAGTTGATTGACATGTATGGCTCTTTGGGAGTTAAAATGGAAAAAATAGGGCCAATATATATAGCTCTTCGGACAAAAAAGGTTCCTGACCGCCGCCATATATGATCCGTGATATAATATATAATACTATTTTTCATGGCGGTTGATAATAGAGCATTCCGGTGAAAAAACGAAGGTATGGATTTGGAGGTTGAGTTTGACACCCCTGGCATACTCAGATTGTAAGGACGGAACTATTCGGTGCCGTCGACGACCAGACATTTCGACGACCAGTCATATCAACATCGTAGGTTTTGGCCAACCAGCGACGGTCAATTTTGGTCAGGCTTTTATCACCGTCGATCTTTTTGGCTCATCACTTTGCCTACCGTAGGTTGGCTAACACTTAATGTTTTCATGTGTCGTGGCGTGACTGAGGTTGGCCTCGAAGTACATGCGTCTCATAGTTGTGCACCGCTCGTTACACGCCCATTAGGGCTGTTCAAAAATAACTTTTTTTTCCGAATTCCGCCCATTCACTTATTAAATTGTCAGGTTACCCTAAAAAACGCTGCACACTAAATTTGGTTCAAATCTAACAAGTATAGGACTCCGCAGATCCAATTAAAATGTTTCATTTATTGGATAAAATTTAAAAAAAAATTAAAATTTTTTCTGCCAACCCCATGAAATTGTTAAGCTGTCTTCAAAGACGATGCAAAACAAATTTGACTCAACTCCTCGATCCTCAATCCTCGGATTATCCTTGATCGGTAGATAATCCGAGAATTATCAACGACAAACTCACATAACTCCGATTCTACTGGTCGGAATTGAGTCAAATTTGTTTTGCATCGTCTTTGAAGACAGCTCAACAATTTCATGGGGTTGGCAGAAATATTTGAATTTTTATTTTTAAATTTTCCCTAATAAATTAAAAATTTTAATTGGATCTGCGGAGTCCTATACTTGTTAGAATTGAACCAAATTTGGTGTGCAGCGTTTTTTACGGTAACCTTACAATTTAATCAGTGAATGGCTGGAATCCGGGAAATAAAGTTATTTTTGAACAGCCCTAACGCCCATACATAAAAGCATCCCAACGGCATCTGATGGTATTTTCGAGAGCAACCAATGTCAGACAAAACTTATCATGAATTCGAACCAGTTTGTGAATACATAGGTCGGCGCATTTTCATGATGAAGTGTAGTAACGACTTTTCCACGTGTTTCGCCTATTGGATATAGTACACCCAACATAGTGATCTGGGATATCCACAAAGTAACAACAGTAAATCGCGTGACGAAATGTTTTGCTGTAAGTAATTCAACAAATGTCACATACATATTAAAAGGTCTTTTTGGTGCAGTCGCAACCCAAAATAATACCTTTCGCGGTTAAGAACCCCTGCCCTATACGTAGCCTACTCAGCTACGAGTATACGTAATACTTGAATACGTATACTTGTATACAACGGAAAGGTATAAGAATAACCTTACTCATGACCTCTAGTCTTAATGGAGGCGATAATGCTATGAGTGAGCCGTTTGAGTACTCTCACTCACGCAACTGCTCGCTTCTTAGCTGCGGCATCGTTATTTCAAATAACGGCACTGTGTTTCGTATGACGCGAGCTTTCTTCACAGAATCGGTGCATTAAATCCACATTAACTAATGGGATTTTAACTGGATTCCATAAAATGATTTCATGGAGACTTTAGCTTTTATATATTTGCAAACACATAACATCCTCTGTATGACATCATCCTCCCATGATCAATATGAGTTTATCAATGTATTTTCATCGATCCCAGGCATATATTACCATCGCAGAAGCTGTTTTCGATTCAGCAAAGCCTTGTACACGTGGCATATCTTCCATCACCTCCCAATCTGGTTTATGCTAGCCAGACGCTATATGGCCAGACTTCCTGCTCAATTTTTTTTACATTTTGTTCTACGGCTCATACATCAATAAGCATGCAGGATTGAACAAGTGACCCGTCTTCGGGACTATTTTTAATTAGCGTGGTTAGTAGCATGCATATAGCATGATTCAGCTTCATTTCATTCATAAATTCCTAACGCTACCCTGCGTTTATATTTCACGGCATCGCGATCGCGTGTTCACATTTAGCAGCATTGTAACGATTTTAACCATGGACAAACGCATCAACCACGACTCTCAGCGTTTATCGCACTTCAACCACATGTTGCAATATCTGAGATATTACTTCGCATTAAGACGGCTATTAGAAAAACATATACTTCAACATAGAATAGTATATTCATATTGAAATGAACCCGAATATTTTCGACTGACACTCGTCAGGGGTAATCGTGAGCAACTAGTAGAGAATTCAAAAGAACATCGCCTAGGCCAAGGTGGGTGTCCGATTCCATTGACAAATCCAAGTCGCTTCGACATCTTCCTGTCTATTCATTGTATCGCATTTTTTGTGGTGTATTGAACTGATAAAATTGCTAATAAACCAATGATGATGATGATGATATCAACAATCGTATCACATCGGGTTCGTTTCGATATGAATATACTATTCAATTGTATATTGAAGTTCTGTATCTCCAAGAAGCAATTCAACATTTGTTCAGCCCTTGACCCACCCATCAGGTTTCAGTTTTCAATATAAATATGAACAAACAGCCGAGAACATGCTTGCAATGTATCTTTCAAGTTCCAGAACATTGTTTCGCGTCTTTTAATGACTCAACTTATTTCAATTCTGAACAGCGCCATAACGCGCTGCTTTATCATTTCCTAGCGAGTCGATTCACATTCCGCGATGAGTTGTTTGAAACTCCCATTACTAATTTCAGGAGTAGGCCTAGCTATCAATCGCACATCCGCTGTCAAGATTACGCGAACCATGATCCCTGCTATACCGAAATTTTATTACTTGAATCGCAATTTAGCAGACTCTAAACAGTTATCTTTCGTTAGGAGACTTTCTCCTCGAATCTGGCACGTATGACGCATTTTTATTGCTGGTTCGCGGTTTGCGCTGCTCCCACTGAGCTATATAAACTCACTTGCTCCCAGACGGCTTTGTTGCGTCACTCGTCACCATACCATGCAAACTCAGTTGCGATAAAAATTCCAGGCTGATTTTGGGGGTTCCAGGACCACTAGCACAAGAAATGTATATTATCGTAATTCGTACCCTGGTAGCGTTCGATTGATACCAATTTTATCAAATGTCGCACTCGGCAAGCCGGTCAAAAGTTACCGTCAAATTGCCTCTACCCTTTAGCCAAATGGAAAGTGTAACATAGGCCAATCGCAGTGAGCCGTGAGATTTGTTTGTGTCCAGTGTGTCCGCAGTCAACACCATTGTCGGACTACCGAATCGAATGTTAGCACTCGATAGTAGGACCATAGAAATTTGCAACGTTGCTATGGTAGGACACTAATCACACTATGGATCAAGGAAGTAGTTCTGTTACGCTTCAGTGACTGACGCCGAACAGCGGGAACTGAAAGCTGCTAAGCTAGACGTCAGACGAGACGATCAGACGACAAGACAGGACACATCCAAACAGGTTTCAATAGCTTTTGCACTATGAGGCGACTTCGTATGATATATCCATAGGATAGACATTTTTACGCGTATGCAGAAGAAACAGTTGCAGCTATCACATTATACTGTATTATCAGGCTCATCATTGGTGTTATGGCGTATTGTACTAAACGTCGAAAACCAGCGTTCATGAGTCAAGTGGTACGCAGAGCACTGAAAAGAAATTAGTGGTACTCGATCAACAAAATCTTAAAGGGGCACTGCACTCTAAAAATGATGTGGTCTCAAATTGAAGGCAAAACGAAAAAAAAATTGGCCGCAACCGTTTTCTTCAGAACGCCACCGTAATGGAGCTGCAATTTATTGAAATTTCCACAAACACTTCACGCTCCAGCCGTCACGCAGATATCAAACTTTATATAGTTATTAGCCGATGTTATGGAGGAAATATTTCGTACACGCCATGGTGGTTTAGATACCGCGTTCAACGGAAGACGTCCACTTGTCCGCAGTCAAGAGATTTATATCAAAATCGGGCCTAGTGTATTATATTTCTTTAGGACAGAAATAGATCATGTCCTATTCTTATGTATAAAACATGTTTATGTATGAAACATTGTTAGGCATGATCTATTTCTGTCCTAAAGAAATAGAATACACTAGGCCCGATTTTGACATAAATCTCCTGACTGAACAGTTAACATCTTCCGTTGAAAGCGGTAGCCTATCTAACCCACCTTGGCGTGTACGACATATTTTCGTCATAACACCGGCTGGCAACTATACAAAGTTTGGTCTCTGCGTGACTGCTGGAGCGGGAAGTTTTTGTGGAAATTTCAATAAATTGCAACTCCAATACGGTGGTGTTCTGAAAAAAAATGGCTGCGGTCGTTTTATTTTCGTTTTGCCCTTCAATTTGAGACCACATCATTTTTAGAGTGCAGTGCCCCATTAAGAACCAGTGAAACACTACTCTCTCGAAACTTGAAAATATTGGAAGCCTCCAGGATCACTGTGTCACTACATAATGATCAAACTAAACAGATCAAGGGTGCTCTTGTCACTATCAGCGCCGATAACGATTACCCCGATTTGATTATTACCATCGCTGATTCGCACGATAGGCTACCTCTTGTTGTGTTGCACCCTGTTGTGTCAGTCGCATTTAGCCACCGTCCAGGGAGCCTCGTCGTTGTTTTAAGTTGTTTTTAATGAAAGATTCACGTTATAACGTGTGAGTTATCTATCTATACCGAGCCGCGAGCCTAGAGGAACGCACGCCGTCGACAGAGCACGCNATACCTGCACCTGCATGCAATCGATCAGCAGTGGCCCTCGCGATAACGTATTTCTTCCGTTTCTTAGTAGAGTGATCAGTGATCACTGATCTTAGTGATCTATCACCTGACGTATATATTCAGTTGTATTGTATATATCCGAGTCAAAACCGAAGATGTATTATTCGAGCAGTACCAGGCCGTCGGCTTTCGCCTGTGCCTACACAACACTGGTGAGTTATTCATGTGTTTTGCGATTCCCTATATATCACTGCAATCATTTGTTCATACTGAATATTTCAGGATGTTCCATATAGATCGCCATGTGTATTTCACGTGACGCAGGATTTCATGTAGCAATAATTGACTATGGATATAGAATGATAGAAATCGTTCCAAAAGACCTACGTTTATTTATACACCGTAGTCTTAAACATATGTTAGTGAGTCCATTGCTTTGCTATTACTGCGATCTGCGAACATAGTTTCAGGCCGTGAAAAGGTTTGGGCGAAGGTGCNGAGTACCAGGGATGTGGAGTTGGAATTTCGCTTATTTTTCCCACAATAGAGTCGGAGTCTGAGAAAAAACTACCGGTACTGGCTGGAATCGGGGTCAAGAGTTTGTAAAGATGCTCCCGAGTTCTANACTCCAACAACATGTACTATNATATGAAGTCAAGTAGGCTACTTGAATTGCCAATAGTAAATATAATAGGGTTTGTATGATGTACACCAATCATTATTGATTGATAACTTTGACATTATTAAAAAACTTGAATAGTATTTGCAAATTGCAATTCAGTTGCATAGAGAAATAAAATTGCTAGATGCATCTTCGTGACCAACACAAGTTACTGATGAAGAGTAAATGCATCGTCGAATTTTGTAAGTAACAAGGCTGATAACATGACTTATAAAATTGATACAAATAACAAATATAAGCAATCGTTGCTTCCCGCTTGACAAAATCAAAAAGATTTCTAGAAGTAGCTCGGCCACATGTGTCGAAGTCGAACAAATNGGGGAAGTAATTGCTTCCTTAGTNGGCTANTGCATCCAGACAAATAGTATTTNACTACTCCTGTGACCAGCACCGTTTATTCCTATTCCCTAGTGAGAGAGTGACTGCTTGGCTTCACTATAGTGTGTAGTGTGANGTGAGAATTTGTACATGTATTAGTTGCCGACTCGTACATAACAGGTATACACTTCTATTGTCTTTTATNTANATTTTAATTGTACTAGATGGGATATATTTATATNTATNTNNTNTGTATATATATCATGTTCAGTGATTCGTACTTATTAAAGTATTCGTGGCTTTTTATGTTATGAAAACTAATATTGTATAAAACAAGGAACTATATAGTGCATACATTTCGTCAAAGGAGCTATTTTTACCCTATTTTTTCAATTGTCAGTGTCAATCCACTATGACGTCACAATTTAATATTCGTGACGTCAAGGCNTTGAAAAAAACATGAAAAACAATAAAAAACATGTTTTTAATTAGGGCCTTGGTTTAAACATGTATGTTTTAAATTGATTTTTGTTCAAAATGCAACCCTATTGATGTTGAACTGAAATATTTTGCGGGTTCCAACTTCCAACCATCCCATCCAATATCGATAACGTCGGCTATATCGGGTGGTGAGTGTCCGTAGGCTCATACATGTTTTTTACAAAGTATTTACACAATCATAGTATAATTTTACAACTAAAAAAAAACAATTTTTATTTTTTTAAAGGCCTTTATTTAAAACACTGTTTGAAACATGTTTTAAACAAATTGTTTTGAATGCAACCCTATCAATAGCAGTGTATCAAAGTGCTCACTGCTGACATTAACGCACCTCTTGTATGATCTCAATCGGACTGAAATATAGTTTGCACAACGCTCAATTCGTATTTCTCGTCAACAATTGGCGGGTAGGTGAATTGTGTATTACATCATATCAGTTTGTTTCAAGTTCGTGAGGTTTCATATTCTATGAGTTGTTTGGCCGACAGTTGCCGATATTGTTGAAGTCATCAGTATAGTATATGCGAGTCGTACAGCGCCCCGTTGAAGACATAATTAACGCAAATTCGGAATTAACTGCGACTCGCTCTGTTCTTCAACCACCTTGCAAAATACAACGACTTGACTAGTGCCCCGAACTTCCAAAATACAAGATAACTTTGTGACTCGACTCGTAACTTGACTCGACTTGACTTGACTTCACCTGAGTCGAGGTGCCTCCAAAAATTGTGTGACTTGCCTTGAGCCGAGTTGAAATGTGTCATGACTCGATATGAGCTGTGACTCACAAAGCAAGTGACTGGACCCCAACACTCTCCACGACAGACTGCGTTACATTGAGCAACCGGTGCTTGATCTTTTCCATATCCTCGCCAATGTTGTTATCTATAAGTAGGTCATCCTTGGANGGATTCGCAAAACTGTTCCCCTCATCGGGTTATTGAAGACCCTGCCACACGCCTCAGAGTTGTTGGCTATTCGCCATCGTTCTTTTCATCGTCGCCTTTGCGTTCACCGATTTCATCGACCAGATTTTTTTCGGCAAATTATTCGATTCAATTTCANTAGCAATTTTATTTCCAAGCACATAGCGACCATTGTCGTGTGCTGACCAACAAACACGTACAACATGCCGCTGCTTAATCGACGGCGATGTCGAAGGTTGAAACCATTCCATAAGTCGTNCGAAGTTATATAAGACATGTTTTTTAGAAAGTATTTAGAGTTAAGACAACTATGTCATAATNATACAGCTGAAAGTGTTTATTTTAATGGTATTTGTTTAAAGCATTGTTTTGAATGCAACCGATGCAACCCTAATTTGATAATGCATTTTTCAGATGCTGTTTGGCTCGGTATTTCTGTTCTTTATCCCATATGTATTCCACCCTGGAANGTTTGAATACCTAACCATCGATCCAAGCAATCCATGGGGCAGTAAGTACCGCTATTAATATTATGTGACGTATTAGCGATGTGTGCTAAAACAAGGAGTTGGCAACCTTCTTGGTTCGCGATATTGCGGGCAGCACGTACCGCTCAATATTTCTGTTGAACCGAATGTCTTCAGTCCGATCCCAAGCACACAATTCGAACATCCGCTTTACTGATATATTTGAAAAATGGCGAGGCACACGATGACCGTTGAAGTAGATCCCCACGCAATATTTCAACGTTTTCGTCAGTCGTTCTGGAGAAAAATCTACTCCGCGCGGTTGAACTTTGGAACTGCAGCTTCCGAAAAGCAATAAAATTTTGAAACCGTGCTTCTGCGGACTATATCATCATCTTCGCCTTGTACATAAGCGTGTACAGTGTACACGGAACAGTGATTCAAAGTCTTATCGGCAATCGTGGCATCGCTACATACCGTTAACACCTTATGAATTTCTCAGAGTTACTGGAAGTCGGAAAAACGCAGTACACGTCGATTTGCGTCACCTGCTTTGCATCCCTGTTCCACACCATACTCTCTATCTTGTGCATTATTGGAATACAAATGGTACGTTTCTAGTGGCATCCAAAGACTACATCTGCTATGGGCTGTGATTTATTGATGTTGTGACTGCAAAGGCGGATCTCTAACAAATAATTTTGCTGTATTTTCATTACAGGATCGCGGTGGGTTCTTGGTTCCGTATCTGATAGTGGAGAGTCTCNTGGCCTTAATCGTCGTCATTGCTTCATTTTTCATCATCTTTGGTCTCAGGGTGGTAAATATGTTTGAAGAATCGGTGGCGGTTGGTATTAAGTTCGATTTTGTTAACAACTATATAGTCGAATAACAAAAACATGCATTTTGTTCCAGGAAGTAGTCGGAGTTTTCGAAGCGATTGCGATCCTGATGATTTTGGTGATAAACTGGATAATTGTAAGTATCATTTCCGTCGTCATGTATCGACTATTGAGCATAACCTATTAGTTATTGCTGTAGTCTTCGTCCGTTAACGGAATATTTTGATGCCAATATGGGATTATTTTCCATTCATGCATTCCTTTGTCCCTTCTTTGGGCAGTGGGTACGCACCTGGATTATACTCCCGCTATACGTGTTGACCGGAATCGATGAACATAGAGTCCTCCGCACTATGTGATCCGCGAAAGCGGTGTCGTCAAAAGCTTATAGAAGTGGGGCGTGTGA
Source organism: Botryllus schlosseri (assembly GCA_000444245.1). Taxonomy (NCBI): domain Eukaryota; kingdom Metazoa; phylum Chordata; class Ascidiacea; order Stolidobranchia; family Styelidae; genus Botryllus; species Botryllus schlosseri. Next base: position 4,763 of record ATSW01016201.1, on the reverse strand, counting down.
CATCTACCTTTTGCATTTTAAAGATAATTTGGTTCATTTTCGACCGTACCGATTTCATAGCGCTTTGAGGCCGTTCTGCGGGTTGACCACTATGCCCGTTTCAATGAGAATATCATAGCGAATACCTGTTTGCTATTTTTCAGGTCGCGCCCGTAATCATGGTGAGCATCCACTGCAACGCACTTTTTTCTGGAAAAGTCGGTCAGGATAGACGGCACGGAATTTTAAACTACCAGCTTCTGCCCACTGCTACCCCGCCACCGTCCTCTATGGAAGTAGCGCGGTTTGGAAGTGGAGTCGCTGTGCAGTCTTCCGTCTCTTACTGAACTGTTTATGCAGTATGTGAGGTGCTGTGAACAAGTTTCCACCGGTAGCTCTTTTGGTTCGGCAGTTGGTCATAGCGTTTTCTGGATAGTTTCATTTGCGGCGTCCTTGTTTTACGCTTTGGCATGGCTACTTTTATTGGTGCTTAGAGTTAACAAGCGAGTGGTTACGCTGTAGTGGCGACACGCGTTTGCTAGTGATATGCATTTGTCTTATAGTAGGGGTCTCCCGCAAGATAAAATTGGCAAGGACTTCTCTTCCAACGTGGCAGAATGTATAACATGATCGCAATTATAAGACGTATATTTCTCAAGTAAACGTTGTATTATAGCAGGGGAGGCCAAACTGCGGAACTTCAAACTTTTGATTGCGGCTCTTTATTGATTGCACGCGCATGCATTTGCCTATCTTGCCGAGTGGTTTAACTTGATTATAAAACAATACTTCCAATGATTCGTAGTCACAGCTTCTTGCGTCTATTTTGGGTCAGAATAAAAGTTTAGGTTTGTGAAGTCTAATGTAGCCCCGGCGAAATTTTCAGACTACTTGCACCTGGTGTAAAAGGCCATAGTATAGCCGCTCGCCATATTATTATACAGGCAGCAACAGCATTGTCCAGTCCACCCACGGATAGACACGAAACGGGTGACTTCACAGTTTAGCGACAGGATAGGGCTACCAATTTCTGGTCGCTTTGTATGAACAGATATGCCATAGCCTGCTGATAGAGCAGCAAAATATAGGAAGAGCTACAGTTGCGCTGATTCCGACAATACAAATCATTATCTGGCCTGGGCAATAGAGTCCCTGAAATCAAGGGTTGTAATCAAGTCAATCTTCCTTTATAGTTTTGGCTCGAGGCCAAGTCGCTCAGTAGAGGATTGAGTCCGAGTCATTCATTGCGTTCACTGCTCAGAACTGAGTTCAATCCACTCGTTACAACTCTGCTCGAGTGATATATAGAATGGATCGCCTTCAAAATCGTAATTTTTCTCAGTCCCACCCAACAGTTTCAGGCCCTATTTTACAAGTATCAGGACTGACAGGCGAAATACCAATAATGTGGTGACTTTCAGTGGCGGCTTGTCCTATAGGGCAACTGGGGCATTGTCCCACCTAAAATTTTGTTCAACAACAATGATTTAAATAGCTGGTCCGTGGTACAGAACTTGAAGATAGCTTTCAATACAACATCCATTGTAGTAATCTTCGAGTTGAATAAATATTTTACTACAATGGATGTTGTATTGAAAGCTATCAACAATGATTTACCATTTATAGACGCACAGCAATCAACACATACCAATATGGCATATTTTTGCGCTTTCGCTTGTAAATGCCAAAATATAGCGAAGTCTCTGCGAAAATCGAATTATCTTCTGTGTTTTCGCCTTGTAAATGCCTAGCCGGGGCATGCCCCGGCAGCGTTCATAACAAGCTTTCACTGTCTGTTCCCTCAAAGCAAGCAGGGCAACTTTGGCTATAGTATATATCTCGAATCTGTCACCGTCCTATGCGTCNGAGTCGACCNTTGCTGGCATAGGTCGATTTTGACGGTGTTTCGCAACATGATAGTTCTTGAAACTTGGAATGTTATGTCGTGATTGTGGTATTTAACACTACTCCAAGTTTCAGAGTTGCTACTTAAAGATTAGGGTAGTAATTTCGTTTCTGAAATTGAGTGTGTGCTAATCCGTCATGTATCGCAAACAGATTTTACTCAAAAGCAGATGTTGGTCTCGATTGATTTGGACGATGTTCCATACCGAGATCGGTCATGACATTTTATGTTCGTCACCGAACTATGTGGGTGGTAATTTCGTTTCCGAAGTCGAGTGAGAGCTGACTCGTCATTTGTCGCTAACAGATTTTACGCAAAACCGATATTGGTCTCTCTTGATTTTAACGATGCTCCATGCCTAGATCTGTCGCATGAGCTTTTGCACGGTATGTCGTGATTTTAGTATCAAACGCTGTGCTAAGTCCCAAGGTTGACACTCAAGGATTAGGACAGTAATTTCGTTATCGAGGTCTAGTATGGCAGAGATGTGCGCTGATATGACACTTTACCTTATACCGCATGGGGAAGCAAGTGGCGCAGTTGGTTAAGCGCCAGCGTCACGACACCAATGGCTGTGGTTCGAATCCCGGTTCGAACTATCTTCTATGTGTCGGAGGTTCATCTGGGCTCCTCATCGCTAACCTCACTGCAATAGCAGTGTCTCGAAAAGCCCAGTATGATGGTGAGCCGCGCCAGTAAGAAGTCGGCAGTAAAGAACAAGTCCGGACGCATGAAAGGGAGAGAGACCGAAGTTGAGAGCGCGCGAGTGTGGAAGTCGTCCGAAAAGAATACCAAAAAGCAAAGAACGTGAACATTACTGATATCATTGTCGTGGTGTACATGACCTTAATAGGCGATAAACACCACTGTTGTATGTGCCAAATAAACCAAACCAAACCTTATACCGCATTGCGGATTTCACGCAAAAGCCGGTGTTGGNATGTGCTAACGTTAACTGTGTTCCATACTGAGGTGAGATAGGTGATGGGATGATGATATCATGATACAGTTTCCTAAGATTCTCGGTTTGCATTCAAATACTTACTTAAGTTATATTCTCCAATGTCAAATTCACCGTGAAATTGTGGCCTTTACGGCATTTGCTTACAACCCCCTGTCAAGCGCGATAGCTATTAGTTNGTTTTCGATGACAGCTAACAGCTGATCACTTGATCAAGTCTACTCCTCAATATGTTTTACGCAAAATTCGGTGTTGGTCTGTCCGTATTGATTTTGACAGTGTACCATACCGAAGTGGGCCATGAGGCTACTTCTNGATGATGCCATGTAACACTGTAACAGTCTACTAAGTTTACGGCTTTCATTCACGTATTTATTCGGTAATATATTTTCCTATGNCGATTTCGCAGCAGACTTCTAGAGACAGTAAGCCGTTTGTGTTGTGTCNCAGTCTCCAGTTTCAATGGCAAAATCCCCTATGTTGTTCCGAGACCGAAATTACGAGGCTGCTTTCGTCTTAGTTCTGCAAACACCATTCAAAATGATGTGTTGGATTCAATATGACAAGCCCAATCTATGAGATAACAATGGCGCATGTGGCTGAACTCGTTGACCTTTCCGGTTAGGCTATACAGCAGAGGTCTCAAACTCAAATGTGCTCGCGGGCGCGGGCCAACTTTCAAGTTTTTGACGACGCCGCGGGCCGCAGCATCAATAGGGGTATTCTATGTCTTTCCACAGCTAGGCCTNATTNGACGGGATGAAATTGTCCTATTCAAATAAGCAGCCGACCTAACAGNCTGACATTCAACACACATCGCAAAAAATGCGATTTACTTTTGTAGCAATTTGGACCTGGCACGAAAAAGATATAATCACATNTATAANTATTTGAATAGGATTGCCGTTGTACTTGATNGANAATAATTATAAGATNTAGACACCATGCGGATGGACAAATGCANGATGTCNTNNTAAANGNTATTGCGTTNTAATTTTGNAGCTANTATGAATATTTTGAATTTAACAGATTGATAATAGATANTGATNNGATATCACAGCATTTAGGGTTGAGCAGTGTAGCCCAATCCAGGATTGGGGTACACTCCTGATAACTGGGCTATTTAATCTCATGATTGTCCTTGGTCAAATACCGTGGAATATTGGGNCATATAAACAACAATATAAATATATTAATGAATGTGTCATAGTAATAAAAATGTCGGAACGCCAAACATCGTCACATCGTTGAGCGTGCCACTGTGTATTCAGTACCTTTAAGTGGCCTTAATAACATGGATATAGGGACCCAAGATGTAACTAACAGATTGCCAATTGTTCCCATAACGAATTGCTTGGATAGCGGAATACCAAGCTACTGCCTTCTGATCTATTACTCTTCCCCATGACACGTGAATAGTTTGTTGCGTCCATATATTTGTGACCAAGTTACGGCGTTCCGAGTCCACTTGAGTCATTCTCATTTTGTCATCGAGTCTGCCGGAGTCCGAGTAATTCTACGAAAGTTCGCGTCCAAGTCACAATAACTTACAAATTTCGGTCACGAATCATCTAAGGGTCCGGTTTTATCATCACGAATTGGAAATGTGGCGAAATAGTGACTCTTTTACGGCATGGTAGCGTTTGCAATTGATGTGATGGTGAAGTTTGATGAATAGTTTCAGGCTCTCGGAGCAATTTGAGAAGGAATTTTAACTTTTAAACCTAAAAAAATATATATCTGTCACTTATATATTGTCACAAATACTTGGAAATCTAAAATGTCTTCGCGGGCCGCACATAATGATCTGGCGGGCCGCGTGTTTGAGACCTCTGCTATACAGTATCAGTGATGAGGGGATAGTGCTTTTCGAGACTCCGAATCCCTCCGACAACTTTAGTGTCTGAGGAAAACTCC
>ATSW01016199.1:0-13858 GCA_000444245.1 Botryllus schlosseri | reverse complement strand
TAATCACGAAACGGGGAAAAGAACTGACGAAACAAAAGAAATCGGTAGAGGCGAGAATAACTAGAGAAATGACTCACGAGACCACCACGCCAACGAAAAGAACCGACCAAAGGTTAGAAGAGACTGATTGGTCCGGTTTTGCAGGAACTACGGTTCCCTACCAGGTTTCCTCCGATCGAGATGTAGACGGGAATACTGCACCTGAGGCGAATAGAACTGCCTATATACCGACTAGCCCTCTACCTAACTATACCGAAACAAGCAAGATTCCAAGGGATCAGGAGGACGACGTCGCACATTTGGTGACCGTTGAACGGCTAACAACAACAGTACCAAAGACTACAGCGCTGAGACACCTACCATCTCTAACTCTAGGATGGCGATTGAAAACGACGCTGGTGCAAGCTTGGCGATCGCAATCGATGGCTAAAAAAAGGGGGGAAAATGACAATGCCAAACCAACCTATTCGACTCATTGGAAGCAACAGTTGCCAACCAATCCACGTAACCTACCCGAAAGAACGACGAAAATCAGCGGTGAGGTGTCCACAACAACGCGAGTGCATCCGATTACCACTGCAGACGCGCTGCAGGACTCCAGAGATGATGACGGAACCGACATCGGAACGGACTACCAAAGCCCGGACCACAACCGTAAGGTAAGTACCGGAACAACTGCTTTGTATTCAACAGGAGACGACAAAGACGACTCGTCCCCGAGGAGTGTCGAACTGATGAATACTACCTTGGAGTCAACGATGACTGACGCGTCACCACCGCCTGGGCAGAAAAACCAAAGTTTGGGAACACCCGCTCCTGAGTATTCCCGAATATCAAGAACCACCGCGGGGAAGACAACCACAGATTTCGTTGACTACAACTATACTCGATGGCTGCACGAACTGGTGGTGATGGAAGGTGGATATAAGGTAAGAGAATTATCCTTGATCGATAGGATTATTATGGAAGGTGCGAAACTGATACCTATCATGGAACCAGTGGTTGTAATATTGGTGGTAACAGGGTTGATAGCTCTGGTGATTGTGTTGTGGGTTGGTTGTATAAGATGTCGTCGGCGTAGAACCCTAAGTCATCTGAGGAACACGAGGAGGCGTAACGGAACAAGTCAATGGATGGCGATAAGGGTAATACGAAACACAGCAGAGGATAACGAGATTTGAAGGTAAGAGAATTGATTCTTGAAGTTAGGTGTAAGTTCGTTATGTAGTTAGGATAGGGGAGTATGAGATGCAATTTTATAACTTTGGGAAATTCTTAAGTAAACTTGTGATAGGCATCGGGAATATAAAAATAACCCCGGCGATGCATAGTTTGTGATTGGTTTCAAGTGAAGTACTTTACGTAATGGGCGTAAACGGAAAAAACTGAAACCTCGTAACTAGAAATATGCTAAGTCATGGTAAGTTAGTAATGTAAAGAAGCATAAATGAAAGGCAGTGCATCGTTTATAATAGGTGTTAACTGTATTATTTAACGTAATGGACGTAAACGGAAAAAAATGAAACCTCGTAACTGGAAATCTGCTGAGTCATGAAATGGAAATTCGAGAGAATTATAAAAGAAAAAGGTTGACGTGTAAAAATACTTAGTCAATAAAGTGATCACCATGAACGGGTATTGTTGGTGTATAGTGCACTAGTTCCAAACAAACTATGAAAATCACGTATTTATCTCCAAATCTCAAACACCCATTCTTACCTTCAGATTTAGTCATTCTCCGTTGTGTTCCGTATTACTCTTATCTCCATCCATTGACTTGTTCCGTTTCGTCTCCTCGTGTTCCTCANANGANTNAAGGTTCTACGTCGACGACACCTTATACAACCTACCCATAACACNATCNACAGAGCAACCAACCCTGTTACCACCATTATTACAACCACTGGTTCCACGATAGGTATCAGATTCNCACCNTCCATAATNATCCTATCGATCAAGGATAATCCACTTACCTTATATCCACCTTCCATCATCACCAGTTCGTGCAGCCACCGAGTATAGTTGTAATCAACGAAATCTGTGGTTGTCTTCCCCACGGTGGTTCTTGATATTCGGGAATACTCAGGAGCGGGTGTTCCCAAACTTCGGNTTTTCTGCCCNGGCNGNGGNGANGNGTNAGNCATCGTTGACTCNAAGGTANTNTTCATNAGTTCNACACTCNTCGNGGACGAGTCGTCTTTGTCGTCTCCTGTTGAATACAAANCAGTTGTTCCGGTACTTACCTTNCGGTTNTGGTCCGGGCTTTGGTAGTCCGTTCCGATNTCGGTTCCGTCATCATCTCTGGAGTCCTGCAGCGCGTCTGCAGTGGTAATCGGATGCACTCGCGTTGTTGTGGACACCTCACCGCTGATTTTCGTCGTTCTTTCGGGTAGGTTACGTGGATTGGTTGGCAACTGTTGCTTCCAATGAGTCGAATAGGTTGGTTTGGCATTGTCATTTTCTCCCCTTTTTTTAGCCATCGATTGCGATCGCCAAGCTTGCACCAGCGTCGTTTTCATTCGCCATCCTAGAGTTAGAGATGGTAGGTGTCTCAGCGCTGTAGTCTTTGGTACTGTTGTTGTTAGCCGTTCAACGGTCACCAAGGGTGCGACGTCGTCCTCCTGATCCCTTGGAATCTTGCTTGTTTCGGTATGGTTAGGTAGAGGGCTAGTCGGTATATAGGCAGTTCTATTCGCCTCAGGTGNAGTATTCCCGTCTACATCTCGATCGGAGGAAACCTGGTAGGGAACCGTANTTCCTGCAAAACCGGNCCAATCAGTCTCTTCTAACCTTTGGTCGGTTATTTTCGTTGGCGTGGTGGTCTCGTGAGTCNTTTNTCTAGTTATTCNCGCCTCTACCGATTTCTTTTGTTTCGTCAGTTCTTTTCCCCGTTTCGTGATTACCTGGTGCGNGGNCGGGNACCTTGNTAACGACCTCTCTTCAGTGGCGGTCGTTACTCCTTCCCAAATCAGATGCGGCGTCGGGAGACTGTTTGCTGGTTTCTCTTGCTCACTTGGTGTTGTGCCATGTCCATTTTCCCAAGCTTCCATGGTCGTACTACCCACCATCATCGAAGTAGTTTGCGGAACTTCGGTGGTCCATGTGGTCCTAGCGTGATGGTTTCCACGGTCATCATTTGCGGTTAACATCACCGTTCGAGCGGTGTATCTCTCCCCCGCATTATTTCTATGGCCATATGGCGTATAGACCAGGGCACCATCACAAAACGTCCCCCGATAGATCCATCATGGCTGAAATAACTTTTCGCTCCCCACTTCTGCCTGAATCAGTTTTTGTGAGGCCATATACTTCAGAAGTATCGTATTCATTGATTTTGCTTGTTCTATTAATGTCGGTCGTAGAGTAAGGTTATACCTCATGGATAGCTCCTCAAGTTGTCCCCGTGAGACGGGTCTTTCTCGCTGCGTTCCTACGTCTTCTCTTATCCGGGCCTTTAGTTGCGACTGGCATTTATTTATCTCTTCCACGTAGTGTGCCCCAAGGCGGGATAGCCAGTTTCTAATGCCTCCTCGTCCATGTTCTTCAGGTGTCTCTCGAGACGGGGATAGTATGAACGTTTCCCACCCTTTTGAAATCAAGCAGTAAGTTTGGTTACCCAGGGTTGGTAAAAGTATTTCCGTCCGCGTTCGGTTTTCAGGGGCAGCAATTTGCATTGCACCTTGCCGAGGGTCCGCAAACACGGCCTGCCCCTCGAAAGGGTCGAATAATACTCTATTGAATAGTAAGGCTGTTTTGAGATCTCCAACAGCCGTTGAACAAACTTGTCTATTTTCCTTTAGTCCGCACCGCGATCTATTATGCAAAAGAACTGGGTAAGAGTCATACATGGCCATGCCTGAAAGTTGGGGTTTCGCCATCGTGCGTAGGAATGCCGTATCGGTTTTTCGTCCGTCGAACATCACGTGCCAATGTTCCGAATACGTCTCGTTCCTCGCTTGTAGCCATACCAGATTCTCGCTTATCTTCGGCAGAGGAGCTCTATCGGGCCATTGATTGCTAGAAAAGGTTCTTCGCCTATCCGGCGGGTTTCCAATAATACCGGGATCGACTTCCTGTATTACAAAATCTAGGGATAAAAAGTTCTCAACCGGTTGCTCCCCCACGAAGTAGCACTCTATACACATCACTCTACTTCGACGTTTTTTGTGAGCAACACAATGGCTGAATCTATTCTGTCCGATATCCCATCCTATATGACGCCCGAACTGATAGCGACAATTTGCTTCCACCGTTTCATATTGTTCTAATAAGTTTATGATCATTGTCTTATATACGGTTAGTCGTTGTAATGTCTCGAGGGGTAGAGAATGCAAGACTCGGGTTTCTACGTACCTCCAAAGATGTATCACTCCCAGTCTGCCGTTGCGTCGGTACTTTATTTTTTGAGTATAGTAGTCCGCAGGGTTCAGATCCGGTGATATCCACGACTCAGTCCTTCTGCATACACACTCCCGTTCATACGCCCAGGTTTCGTTCCAATACCTGGCGTTTTGGGATCCTATGGATGATATGGGTGNCAGTAATTTGTATAAACTTTGCGGTGCGGCTTTCAACGGNCCAAACGCCGAGNCGNCAACCTGTATCNGATAGTGACGTCGAATGTCCCTTCGAGGCCAGTCCCCTCCTGACATAAAAATCCGTGACAAGGGAACTCTTTGCGGCTTTGGTGGGGCGTCGAAAGGTATCCATCCCGTAAAGTTAAAGTCGTCCTTGGACTCCACGATCATAGCAGATAAGGGTAGTAGGTTTTCGCCAGTGTGGGCTTTCACAAAATAAACCCACAGGGTCAACAACAGTAATCTTGGTATTCTTTTCCATTTGTACAGGTAGTTAATTATTGGCATATTAACTTAACGTGAAAATCTGTAATTCATATAGTTGTGTTTAGTTAATCATGAGGGTTAAGAGAGTTTCGGCGGAGNTTGGTTACCGTCGCACTATGGGCCTGCGTTTTTTGGAGTAAGATGGTGTCGACGTTATGTACATTGTAAGTTGNGCGTTAGTGTTCCGCCTCTGTACGCTAGATTTTAACTTGGGACAGCATAGGCTGTGATACCTNACACAACAGAATAAGATAATCACCGCACCCAGTACAAGTCCCAAGGGGAGGAGGATGGATCCGAGGCCCGAGAAAATGCCACTCAGNCCACTTCCAAATAGACCTCCGATTGCNNCAAGTCCCTTTTGTANGAGGTTACCGGCACCGTTTNCGACCGATTCTATCAGACTTCCGGCACCGTTCGCCATCTCTTCTATCGTTTTNCCAAAGTTCTTCATAAATTCTTCCCCCCCAGCAAACTCGAAGGGGGCTACTGACACATTCTCGTAGCGCCAGTCGGAGATATTTACGAACACACTCCGGTTCAGGTCTTCCTTCCATACCTGTATACTGAGATCCACTTCTTCTTGAGCCTGGTTCAGACGAAGCCTGTTGGCTNGNAGTTTACTACTGATGTCNTTTNTCTCATTTACATACGTATCTTTATAGGCGGNTAACTGCTGAGCATGCTCCCGCACCNGCAATGTCCCTTTCCGAATCTGTGTAAGATAGACCTTACTCGAATCGAATATGGACTTTCCGGTCAAATTAGCTAATTCTTTCATGACCAAGCGGTCGACGGCAAGTTCAGCGTCGCTCACCTCTGTGAAACTTTGAAACTGAGCGAGGGTGATGGTAGCCTGNCGNAATATCATTTGTCGGTTTTTCTCCACCATTTTCTGCATCCACACCAATCGTCTGTCCGTCAGTGATGCTCTTACCTCCATGTTTTCAACCAANCGGTCCAGCTTTTGTTGTTGCGCTGTTTGGATTTGGGAGAGTTCGTTTATCTTTTTCCCTAGTTCGGTNGATCTCTCCGTAGCCTGGATCATTCTGTCGTTGATTTGATGACTNAGGTCCTCAGTTTCTTTATGCAGTTGGGAAGATACAGTTGCGACAACAGCGACAACTGACACGACGGCAAAGATTAGTGCCAGTAGGCCGAAGAGGAATCGTTTACGTCTACGTTTCCCCCCANTCCTCCTATTATTANGTGCGATGTCTCCTTTTATTTCTATAGGACCTCCCGGAAAACGNGGTCGGTTANGCTCAGGGTCGAAGTGNACCTGATCCCAAAAGGCCGCCTTCAACTGAGNGCCCCCGACCGGATCCTGACAGTCGCTACCACTTATCCGTTCCTGACACCTAGGATCATCCGCAACCAAAGAGGGGTGCTTTCGCCAAATAGGCAGTATGTCGTTGGGTGCGGCTGGTTTTTCGGCAGGTCCGTCGAACAAGTTATCCCAACCAAGCCCTTGGTCATCTTGACCCTTCCAGTTCGGTAAGGACGCCTGTATCCATCTAATCCTTCGAGGAAAATTCGTGGTGGGCAAGTCCCCCCACTTACTCTTATTCTGCGTCGGCCAAAGATTACATGAGGGAGGATGCGCGATGTTGCGTAGGCCCTTACCGGATAAGGTTGGTGAGTGATGGACGACCCGCCAAAGGTGTTCATAGNTTTCCTGGGTGATCAGTCCTGATGTAGCTCGGCAGTTCTGCATAGGATGCCACTTACGTTCCCATGCGGATTCCGCACGAATGGTATCTATTTCTTGTATTATTATGTCTGCTTGGCTCGGTTCTAAAGCAGAAATTANCCCTGTGATATCACAAAAAACACAGGTGCCGCGTGAATCTGGCGTTGACGACACCAGGCGTTTGTCTGCCGTGCGAGTCTTCCAGTCGTAGGTTATTGAATATGTTCCGGCCCAAAGCACGTTACTCGGCCAACAATGCGCAATGCTCGAGCTACTGGCGTTNTATTTATTCCATCGATCAACCTGNGTCCAGTTCCANGTATCTTTTGTCATGCGCTCTGTCCTGCAAGTCGATCTCACCGCTGAGAACCCCGCGAAGGCTCGTAACATGATCAACTTGAATTTGGTCATTGCCATTAAGGTATCGTTCACATGGGACCACTCGTCCACTTCAGCCCCAGCCCTCCATTTCTGCCTAGNCGTTTCCCAGGTCTCGTCCCAAAACCACCGTATCCTGACCCCATGTCCTATTGGGCGTACGAACACAGTTTCCTGGTCAAGAACGGNAAAGGTTAGGTTTGGCGAAATTTGGCCTAGTTTTCGTTGGCATAAGCAGGTCCGTTCAAAGTCCCGTACATTCGACCAATATCGCCCTTGTGGGAACGNCATTTGCTGCAATGACACCCGTTCGGCCACCACGTAACCAAAAGATTCACTATGAAACAGTGTTGGTCGCCTGTACACNTGACGTTTCCCTGTCTTATTGAAAGCNCTCATNAGGTCGTAGGTTTCCCATTGCGTATCATTTAGCCGNACCCAGTCGTCAGGTAGTGAGCCGTTGAATTCACCCAGTGTACCCTGAGTAAAGGTTCGGGCCCTGCTTGCTACAGTATCTCCGGATCTCGGCACGAAGTCCGCCGCCTCAGACAACAAGCAATCAGGTGTGCAACTGAAACCAATAACGACAGGCAGAATATAAATAGCGTAGTCCATTGAGACGGTATAGGCGTCGGTCCCCAATGCATAAGCTTACTANCTTATATCTGAATATGATNNAATTATTGTCTGCAAAAAAATAGAAACATACATTGTCCGGTNTGTTGTTAACTTCCTTTCTNTGTTGCNAAAGGNTTCTCTGGGCTTNANTGAGNATNACCTTGTGNGTCAGGNNTNTGATCACTAGGGTNGTCATTNNNATACCGNGGGTCAAGNGATATCGTTCTCAANAGNGCCCCAAACCNTTTTTTACGGGGGTATCNTCTCTTCCAAAGCCACTCCCCCACNTAATCGGCNAGNAAATGNCGTGCTAGACCCCTCGATCTGTGTAAATGATATTTCAGCGANCNCCANCANGCCTCCAAATCATTGGTATGAACGCCNNGGGCAGATTTNAACGTGGTGGCGTGGTCAACTGATCCATGTTTATAGCCCTGCCCCCAACTTTCAATGCCCTTATACGANGGATAGCCATCTGTCAGAATGGTCGAACCTCTGGCTACATTCTTAATTATAAGTCTTTTCAGAACGTCCGCTGTTCGGTCAGATGTGATCTCCACAAACATGTCACCGGTACCTCGGTCCAGGCCACCGAAAGCCCAGACAGCCTTCACTGCTTGTTGACCGCTACCAGCTGCCCGTTTCCGTTTGGCCAAGTGAGTTTCGTCCAGGATTACAGTTCGGCCAACCCCGCCTAATTTCCGTTTACGTCTTTGTATGTAAGCAGAGCACATCTTGCGCAGTTGTCCAGACCATTCTACCGTCGTACGTGCGCTGATCTCGGCCTCATGGGCCATTTGAATTTGTAGAGAGTCTTGGGCCCAAAAATAACTTAATACTAGCAGCTGGGGTAACCCAAGTTTGCTTTTTGAAAAAAACTGAGTACTTGCGGATAGTAGCAGTGGTTTTACAAGGAGAGCACCTCCATCTCCATCCNTCCGAAATTCTCTCGGTAGTCCGTTCTTCCTTCATCCATCTTGAGCATTTTCTGCATCTCATTTGNTTTCTCAGTAGACCCCGGCTTCTTAANAAAGGGATGCAATCGCGTGTATGGGGTAAGGCTCCCATTTCCACCAATCGCAGCACATTGTAATCCTCGACGAAGGAGTCTGAAAAGTAAATAAAAAAGTACAAGTTCCTTTAACGATCGATCACTTCCCAGCAGTTAAATCTCGACGGCTGCGTCACCCCGCATCCTAGGCCAGGTTTTCCATCAGTATATACTCTGACGGTATTGGCCCTTCGCACAGTATTACCTCGTGAGTATGCGACTGTAAGAGTCGTAGACCTATCCTTCTGAGGTCGTTCGCCCTCATTCTCAGAAGCGTTCTACGCCCACGTGCCTTTGTTGTTTTAATCTTACTCAAATGGATGGTCCGTCGGTTCATTCTGTGTAGTTGGGTATCAATGATTTGACGGGCACCTTCATCCGTCGTTATGTGATACAACATGTCATCGCCCAGGTACTCTTCGTATGGAGGTGGCATCCCTTTGGTGTGCCCGTGCGCTGCAGCCAGGCCTCCACTTTGCATCACTGCCCTGTCGCAGTTGGCCATGATATCCTCGATTTCAGTTATCCCGAGGTCTTGTCGCAGCTTGTCTTTGATTATTCCGCGAACTTCCTCCCAGGGGTGGTATCCATCGACAGAGTTAGCGCAATACTCGTGTCGACAGTGGAACATCAGAGTTCGCTGTATTTTCTCTTGTTGAGATTCTTTGTGTCCCGGGAGGGTGGCCCAGACATGAGGGTCATCATCTCTAGCAGCCATTTCCATCCAATAGGATCGGGACAATCCATCTGAAGTAAACACTTGGAACGTGCTCAAATGGATTACCTCTTTTATCTGGAATCCGGAGAGATGATTTAGCCACCTTTGGATCAATGGCTTTGGACTCGGGTTTTTTGCCTCATCTGTCATTCTTTTCAGGAGTCCAAAAACTCCCATGTTGTCAGTAATTATAGTGAAGGGTAAGGCGCGCAGCATCGCCTGCCATTTCTCCACTGAATCCTTCAGGGCTTTAAGCTCTTTGGTGCATGGGTCATAGGCTTTAGCCGTCGGGGTTACCCACTTTTGACTGTAGTAAGCGACCGGATACACCTCCTTGAAAGGGCGTTTTTCCCCCACATCCGTTTGAAAAATTACGGAGCCAAACCCTACATCTGATGCATCAGTTTCCACGAAAATGGGAAGTCCTGGATCCAGATGATACAGTACCTTGGTACTGTCGAGTGCGGCTTGAGCTGTCTTGTAGTCCTGCATTAATTCTTCGGTCCAAAGTACCGGTGTCATTTTACCTCGAGTCGCTGGGACTTTTCCCGTTAGTGCATCAAATTTTGCCAACTTCAAGCTCAACTCTGGGATGTGCTCCGAGATGTAGCGTAGAGCGCCGATCCATCCTCGTAATTCATATATATTTCGGGGTGGTGAGAGCTCTCGCAGCGCCCTTATTCTCTCGGGCTGCACCTCGATCTCTTTCCCCGTCAGGGTCGCTCCCAGCAGATTTACTCTCCGCTTTCCAATAAAGCATTTATTGATGCTGAGCGTCAATTTCATTTTTGCAAGTTGTTCAAATACCAGTCGTAGGAGAAGCAAATGGTCCTCTACCGTTTTTGTGCTAAGGAAAATGTCGTCTATGTAGGCCTCCATAGGCGTCGCATTCTCCTCATCCGATCGGCCATTTTGCTTCATGTGTTGACGGTACCTTTCCGTGATGGGCTTCACCACGCATTCTTGCATGTTAGCGCTCCAAAGAGCAACCGCGGTCTTCAATCCCATCACCATCTTGCGCCATCTTACGTGCATCCCTTTGATGGCTATTCCAACATATTGCTTGGATCTTTCCGTGATATCCATGTGGAAGTAGGCTTTCTTCAAATCCAGCAGGGAGAGCACTTCTCTTCCCTGGGCGAGTTGTTTTACATCTGGTACTAAGGGTGGAGGGACTTCGATTGATTTTATAGCAGCGTTCAGGGGCTGGAGATTCTGTACGACTCTCCATGATTGCTTCCACCCGTCCTCCTGCTTCTGTCTTTCATTCATTTTTTGTGGGACGACAAAGATGGCCAGTTTCCATTCGGCAAATCCTTGCTCAATTATTCCCAGGTCCAAGAAGTTGTCCACTGCTTCTTTTAACGCCTTCGCCTGGCCCTCCCCTTTCAGATTATAAGGTCCAGAAACAAAAGGCTTAGTCGAGGGATCCCTGAGTTCTATGTCACACTTATACTTCATGGCTTGAGGGGCTCGTAAGTGGCCACGCAGGTCCTCTAGTTCAGCTGCGAAAGGCTCATAGACGGCTTTCCAAACTTCGTCGGCAATGATGGTATTTTCCGGGGTCGTTAGATCAGGAGGTTTGTATGGAAGCTTTGCCAGTGCTACCGATTGTGCACAGAGACTTTCGAGTTCCGTCTTAACGCTGGGACTGGTGCCTTGTTGTAATGTGTACGTGGAAACAGGACCAGTTATCGGCCGATGCGAATCACGTGATAAACGGGGTTTTGGTGTTGGTGGAGAGAGGGCGAGGTTCTTCGTTGTCAGCGGGGATTCCCTACCTATCCAATCTGACCTCTGAGCTCGGTGCGTGCCCACACCTACCGTCACGCCGACGGACTCATTCTCCGCCGGGGGCCCTGTTTCTGGGGAGATGCGCATCTTAAAATCCCCAGACTCCTTGTCGGATGCGCCTGGACATGCGTCCGGTTGACCGACAATAGCTGCTTCGTTTGAACCTTTTGGGAAATTACTCATAACTGTGGCTGTCGTCATGCATCTTTGGGCCGAATCGTTACAGTTATTCGAACAAGTGCATCCACGTGAGCTTTCAGGACCAGTTTTCTCGTGTAGGTCCTTATTTACGTCAGCCGGGATTCCGCGCTCGACGTCTTCATTAACGGTGCCAGCAGGGATTCCTGTCTCGACACGTCTTTGGTTAGTGCCAGCAGGGCGACCTGACCCGACACTCTCTTGCCTAGTGCCAGCAGAGCTACCTGTCCCAACACTAGGGGTTTCCCGTAGGTTTTTTTCGACGTTAGTGGTATTTACCAACCCGTCGTCCGCGCCAGTGGCGATTGCCATCTCGACACTTGCGCCAGCGGCGACGGCCGGCGATGATGACCGGCGCGCCGGCTCGACGCTTATCTGATTCGCAGCTTCCATCAACCCATCGTCGGTAGCAGCGTTGCAAGGACTGTTTCCGACTCTGGTTCCATCCCGTTGATCGCACGAGATCTCGTCATGTAGTGTTACTAAAGACAGCTCTTCGTTTGCATTAGACGGAGTTTTAAATTCAGTCGCTATGTTCGGTAATTGTTGTACCTGATCAATCCATTTCAATCCAATAATATTGAGAGGGACTCCTTTCCCGGTCGCAAATGGAACCGGTAGTCCATCGAATTCAATTATTACCAAGGAGTCAACGTGGGAAGAGCCCCCTATACCGCGTAATTTCATATCTAAGGGTTGCCGTTCCTCCCAGCTCTTTGGATACATGGTTTTTACATCATTTTTCATTATTAAATTGGGGATGCTTCCCGTGTCGGCCAAGAATTTAGTTTCCGTTGTGGTGTCAACCAAATACAAGAGCCGACCGCCGAATAATTCCGTAAAGTCTGGCTGTAGTGGGTTATCCGGTGTATCAAGAAATGTAAATAGGGGTAGAGAAGCATTATGTACAGTTTTTGCGTGTTGGGGTAACAAATTGTCTGGGAGCTGATTTACCGGATCAATCAGCACCCCCAGTCGTTTTTTGAGAGTCTCAAGCCTTGTTCAAGTTCCTCATCCGTCCAGTGCGAGGCGTCATAGCGACGTGGAGGACGCCGATATAGCGGTTCCGTCCAGGCCACTGGGCTATTGCCCTGGTTCGGTTGTACAGCCGGTCCCTGAGGACCCCATTGGTCCCTATCATGCCAGTGGGTTCTATCTCTGTTTTTTGGCCTAGAGTCATAATAGGCCTCGCACAAGGCAGTTCTCTGTGTCAGAGAGGGAGAACCTTGGGTGGCAAGGTACCGGTCGAGATCCGGGACCGTCAATATGTTATTCCTTGCAAGGAAAGGCTCCCAGTTGCGTTTTGTGGACTCCTTTACGCGCGGAGGTACCGGTCGTATTCGTTTGCGAACTACCCAACCTAAAGTATCATCCTTGGCAATCACCTCCTCATTTAGCCAAAGCACGAATTTTGCCACGCAATTTCGGGATTGGTGTCCCGGGGCCTTACAATAATAACATACGGATAAAGACTGCCCCTGAGGGGGGTTCAGATACAAGCCTAGAGGGGCGAAAATGTTGGGGTTCCCAAGAAAATTATACCTCTCACCTTGGCTCTCCGCGATGCGGAGGGCTTCCTGACTGCTAGCCGGCGTGATTTCCTGGCTGTCCCCGCCAATTCCAGAGTCCTGCGTATTCATCATCCGAGGTCTCCGGTTCGAAGTACTTGGCCCCTGACTTGTTTGAGGAGATCTGGAGTTCCGTGTTGGTGGAACGTTGGGTCCATTCGATGCGTTGCGCCCATTTTGTGTTCGGGAAGATTTGGCCCTGGGAGCCGGGCCCTGTCTGCCAAACCTATTTCCACTCATTACATTGGTAGGAAAACGGTTGGTCTTTGCGCCGCGAGGAGGGCCACGTCGTGGCTGCGAAGCTTGCCCGACGCCGACGGGCTGCTGTGGCGACATACTCCCCGACGGTCTGGGTGGTGTCCCCCCGATCATGTGCGGAGGTTGTTGGGGTGAGGGTGGTTGCACCATTGGAAGTGACGGTGTAGTCGGTGGGGAAGGGGTGTTTATTCGTCCATCTCCACCCCCGTGAGTAGGGTAACTGTGCATCATGGGTCCTGTAGGCTGAACATTATATATGTGCACAGGTGGTAGGGGTGACATTGTTTCACGCGTTTTTCTGGTCTCTCGAGCGGTGGGACGTACCTCTTGTTCATCCAAGAACTCAGAATTCCAGTACAGCTGTAAATCCTCCGCCACCTCTTGCCAGGACCTGCTATCCCATCCCCGCATCAGCAGCCTAAGTGCTTCTGGTAATCGTTGCCTTAGGTTGCGGAAGAGTCGCAGCCCATCCGGATTTTCTTTGATTTCAGCTTCCATATCTATCTCTAGTTGTTTTAGGGCGCTATTCAACAGCGGAAGAGGTTCGTCTTCCCACTGATAGTTCCTTCGGAAATCGTTGATGACCTTTTCATTGTTTACCAAGCCTTGCGGGTTGGATAGCGACAATGATTTCATGACCGAGACCCATTTTGCATTTCCCGAGTTGGTGTTGAAGAAATTCCCTAGCTGATTAGCTTGTTTGAGGCGACCCGCACTTCTCAACTTCTTCTGCATGGC
>ATSW01016198.1:0-10302 GCA_000444245.1 Botryllus schlosseri | reverse complement strand
AATGACGAGTCAGCTCTCACTCGACTTAGGAAACGAAATTACCACTAACACAGTTCAGTGACAAACTTAAAACTTGGTACAGCGTTCGATACTAACATTAAGACTTACCGTGCCAAATGTCATAACCGATCTCAGTATTGAACATCGTCAAAATCAATGGATACCAATACCGGCTTTTGAGTAAAATCTGTGTGCGATACATGACCGATCAGCACACACTCAACTTCGGAAACGGAATTACTACTCTAAACTTCAAGTAGAAACCTTGAAACTTGGGGCAGTGGTAAATACCACCATCACGACATGACATACCAAGTTTCAAGAGTTTTCATGGTGTGAAACACCATCAAAATCGACCTATACCAGCAAAGGTCGACTAAACGAATGTGACGGTAACCGAGTTCAGATATAGATACGATTGTTACATCACACCTTAGGGGCACAGACCTATTGTGCCCCGCTTGCTCGGTAATTTTATGAATAGGAGAGAGTTAATCACCGTTTCTTTATTGTGCACATTTATCTTTATAATTTACGGACATTCAGTGAAGACTTCGCGTCTTCTCTGACTTGCTACGACCATGTTGTGGATAATCGGTCAAGCTCTAGTATGGACTATGTTTCCAGTAGGACATCATATCTGGGGCGTATCTAGGGTGTGTTCGGATTATGTTGTCGTTCGGAAACCATGTCTGCGGTATATCTGGTTTGCATTTGGACTGTGTTAATCATCTTCATGTCTGCGGCCTGGCTGATGTATGTTGGTGTTGGGGCTGCGTTGGTACCCGGAAATCAGATCAGGGTCATGTCTGGTGTGTGTTCGGATTGCTTTGACACTCCGACAGCGTGTCTGAGGCATATCGGGAGTAGGACCGGACTTCGTAGTCAATCGGATATCATGTCAGGGGTATTTTCGGATTGCCTCGACACTCAGACATCATGTATGGGGCATGTCTGGGGGAGTTTGCACTGCGTTGACACTCGTGTCTGGGGCATGTATGTGTTGTGTTATAAGTGTGTCACTAGGACATCATGTCTGAGGCATGTCTGGAGTAGGTTCGGACTTCATCGCCAATCGAACATGATGTCAGGAGTGTTTTAGGACTGCTTTGACACTCAGACATGTCCGGGAGATGCATAGGGCATGTCTGGGGTGAGTTTGAACTGCGTCGACTCTAGGACATCATGTCAGAGGCATATCTGGAGTAGGTTCGAACTGCGTGGAGATCATGTCTGTAAATGTCGGCGGCATGTTGGGGGTGTGTTCGGACTGCCTTGACACTCGGACAACGTGTCTGGGCATGCCCGGGGTGTGTTATCATGTCTGCGGCAAGAGAGAGAGAGTATTTATTTTCATCCAATCAAAATACATAGAACATAGCAGTGATGATGGTACAGAAAATATGCATGTACATTGTACAGTATTCGGTATTAGATAGGACTGATCGATAAGACCGTGAAGGTCATCTAGTCCAGTGGTTCTCAACCTTCTTCACCTTGCGGACCGGTGAACTTTCAAAAATCGAAATCAACTCAAAACGTGAAGTATGCAACTGTTTTATGCAAGTATATGATGCTAGAGAGTGACATTTCATGGGTTTGATCGTAAATATAGATGTTCATGGTGGCATCCATCTGATTATACCGTACTGGGTCTGCTGAGTCGATGTAAAATTGCTCTGCCAAAATAAACGTGCTAGCGCCGGGAGTCGTTTAGAGTCTTTCGCACCAAAGGTCATAGATTTAACCGACCACGTTAACTCGAAAATTAATATTATCTTCGACAATATCGAGAGAACAAGCGTTTCGGAGTCGACCCAAGCACCTTGTCGTGCTACCTTGCTCATTGCCACTACCACCCGTCGCAGGTTGCTCTGGCTATACTATGAATTAGGAATGGTGAAAACGTGAGTTTCACGTTCGCATTCTGTGCGTGAACCTCGGAAATTTAGAGCATGACGTTCACAAACGAACCTTTGTAGGTTCTTGGCTGTGAACCCTTTTCAAATATTACAATTTTTCACATCATAACATCATTGGTTGAAATTCTTTGCTTTTCAACTTCGGGCCACTATGCATGACGCCACGCAATATAAAAAAATCAACACTAATAGAGCATGCACCNTGTCAATCTCAAATATNTTACTTGCTTTGATACTATAGTTTGCTCGAAATATTCAGCTTTCCGTTTGTGAATACTCAGTGACTCTCTACTTTGAGCATGACCCGCAGTCACACAACGTCAACATGGAAATACGCTACAGCATGTAGGTAGTCAGCGAATCATCCTTCTTATTCCACCAATCAATGAAGTTGATATGCAGAATACATCTTTGTCTACTGTAAAANATTTAACAGGCGTATGGGATCGATCATTATTTTATATGTTTATTGTATCATAAAAANCATACAGTCGTGCGATCGGGGTGTTGACCACTGTATAACATGTTAATGGAGTAATATCGGAAGCAAGTAGGCTATATACAATCCCGTTTTACACTTAGCTCAATATCAATATATCAATAGTCAGACGTGTCAGACATTGTCCCTTGCAAGACCTCGTCGACATTGTTGGCAAAGNGTCGGAAGATATTGGTTTTATGGGATTTATATCAATTGATTGCTACAAATGATACATTTGGTGACCTTTGAAAAGTCAGCACGTACTTCAGCATTGTGTCATAATGTGGCCNCAGTCGTCGCTGTGCATTAATGTATCACTTCACTGAAATATGTATGGTTGGAATTTGCAATTAGACGCCACGTAACGTCATAGGTAGCCTACAGGATCGCGTTCACACAGAACTTTTCAAAGAGATTCGCGTTCACACGAACCTGAACCTATCAGAGGTTCATACGACCCCTACTATGAATGCAATGCGCTGCACGAAAACACCTGACAACAGCTATACCTGGCCATCCACNAGATCAGAGCCGATCGTCAGCCTAATTGCCTAAAACGGTAGTCTTGGGCCCCGCAAAGCGATAAATCAAACTTTTAGCTAGGGTGCATCGCCCCCAGACTCCACAGTTGGTTGTTTACGCCATGACTTGCGAACACATTCAATCTATTGAGATAGGCAGATAGTTTTCTATAGGTAATTCATGACTGAATACGTCAATAGAATTGGTAATTGCATATATATTGCTGTAAATTTGTATACTATCAGAATTATCAGATTTTCCGGTAGAGTTGAGTGAGGTGTCGTGTTGAAAAATTTAGGGCACGTAATAGATAATAATTAAACATATTCGGGTCGGCCTGTTGAAATAACTACTTCATTGAATGTCAATATTTCGTCACCTACTGTCTGTTGTATTGTGACTAGATATTAAAATCACATCATACATATATATTTCGAACTATTCGGTCAATAAAGGGCATGCAGTCTTTTTCGGTCAAGGTTATCCCTCCAGCGAGTTTATCGCACACTTTCCCTATTCCTATGTTAGCCTGAACCTCATTATGCGATGGTGCGTACCTTCACAAAAGGCATGAATCGAAAACGAATGATCGCGCAAACTGCGCGGACTAGTGAGTCAGCTCGTATTAGTCCTTGCTGCTCATATTTCGTCAAATGACACGGGTTGAACTTCAAGTCAAATCGAGCATGCTCCCAGACCTAGAATGTTACTTCACGACGTTCTGAATGGGTTTAAAAGTTCATATTTATTTTATTTTATCGATGGACAAGTCTTCAACATATTGCATCTTGAAATCTTGTTATAAAATTGCAAAATAGGGGAGATGTGGTACCGATGGATCAAAAATTGGAAAATGATCGCTGGCCCCAAAATGTTCAGCCGAAAACAGCAGATCTTTTGCTGGCTCAGCACTTTGATACAAGCTCTACCTATCGCGAACATATACATGAATATCCGCCTTTTCAAAAAATATTTATGGACGTTTTAAATTTGTTGCTCGAACGTGTCATTGGTCCCCACCCGGTGGGTCCAATGGCACACGACCCGGGGACCTATGACACATATACCCTAAAAAACTCAGATGTGACAACTTTTCTTGCTCAGTATTATAATCTAAGCTGCAGCAAGCCAAAGAAGAATGTTTCGTCGCAACCGTCAAAAAATAGAATAAATAATAACTCAAATTTTGTCATAAAATCACGTTTCGATTTAGGCTCGGACTTATAAATTTGAGGGTACCTACATATTGCCGAAAATCGGCAGTGTGACTTCCAGATACCTCGTTATAGCGATAAAACATCATATGCAATTATTACATAAAGATTTTCTGTACGTAGTCATGTTTCATTTGTTTCATGATTAGTATGCTTGATTATTTTGCTTGATTTGGCTATTGTATCATCGGTCCGCACCCTACGAATTTTATACATGAATCGAAAAAAGGAAAGTACTGAAAGTACTGAAAAAAATAATAGGTGCCATTAATAGCCTGATACAAGCACTACACTTCACAATAAAAATGATTGCTGGTTTGTTCGTGTTAAAGGTTACAAAGAAAAATGTGTATGTCGATCTAAATTTAGTTTACACCCCCCAAAACAAAAAAACATCTGTGAGAGACCCCATAGCTCGCGCACGTCGAAGTTTTTTGTATGTGAGTAAAGATTTTGCCAGCATGCAATTGTAGACAAGTTCACGGAGTGCAATCATGGAATTATCATAGAGAATTTTCAAAGTATTTTCGGCCCCAGTGATCCATCGGTACCACATCTCCCCTACCTCGCGGACCGGCTGGAAAGTCGTCGCGGACCGGCGGTTGAGAACCACTGATCTAGTCTGATCACACCAGCATCAAACAGGTACACTTGACTCTACAGTATGGCTGTAGAAAATGTTAGTTAAGAAAGTGAAATAGAAGGAAAATTAAACGATAGTAGCAAATGATTATTGAAGCAATGTCTGGGCGAGGTATAGGGCAACAGTGTTAGTATAACGACAAGATGTGATCACGTAGGTCTTTTTTGAATCCATTATAAGGCAATTCAGGGATATGTGGTGGTAATGCATTGCAGATGATAGGTCCCGAGTAGTCGAGAGATCTTTTAGTTAGGTTTCTATTGGGTGGGGTAAGTAGATATTTCTTTTTTACGAGGATTTCGTGTAGTGGGAGTGGACATTTTTAGCAGGTATGAAAAAGTCATCAAACACAGGAGGAAAACTATTGGAAAAATATTTGCGAATGACGTTTGATACTTTGAAGCGATATAGTTCGTCAACTTGCAAAATTCTATGCTTTCGCTAGCAAGGCGATAGTTTGGTACGTAAAGGTACAGATGAGATCAGCCGTATCGCACGGTTTTGCAGGGTTGACAGTGGAAAAGAGAGAAGTAGATGCTTCGTAGTATTGATCTGGAAACCAAAGATTGTAGACGGGTCATTATTCCCACTCACCGAGCTAGTTTTGATTTTGTGCAGTGCAGTGCATTCAATATGCTACATTTTGGCATTAATGGTAACGCTGGGATATTTTGCTGAGTCACATATGGAGATTTATTTATGATTGATGTTCACAGTAAAATTATGATTGGCATTATTTAAAAGGCGTAGCACGGTCTTATCTGCATTCAAACTTAGTTCGTTTGCTTGCAGCCATCTCGACACTTTTGGGAGTTCCCTATTTACAGATGCATGCAGATCATCCACTGTGTTGGAGGTTATGAAGAGGGGAGTATCATCAGCAAATAGAGTTGTGCGGTATAAAGATGCATTAACAATGTCGTTATTATAAATGAGGAAAAGAGTCGGTCCAAGGACTGAGCCCTGTGGCACTTCACAAGTTATATCTCTGACAGTCGTTCTTAATGTCCTCAGTTTAACAAATTGTTTGCGGTTTGCCAGGTAGCTTTCAAGTAGAGTTGCTGCAATACCCCTAATTCCATAGTGTTCTAGCTTGTATCTGTACTGTGTCGAAAGCTTTACGGAGGTCGATAAAAATGCTGCAGCCACTTTTTTGCTTGATGGTTTTGTAATAGTCCGTTACAATTGATAGTATTGCATGGTTGGTGTTGTGATTTGATCTGAATCCATGATGAGACAGTAGTGCATTCAATTCAAAAAATTTCTTGAGTCGGCAGTCAATCAGTTTCTCGAAAACCGTGGCAAGATTTGGCAAAACAGATATTTGCCGGTAGTTAGAAATAGCTTTGTACAGCTAAGGCTAATTTCTAACTACCGACCAATATCTGGCGTTACTCTTTCAGTCTTTAGTGCATCTGGAAAAATACCAAGGCGTATCGACTCATCAAAGAAAATGCATATAACATCACCAATAATATTAAAGACTAGCTTCAGAAAGTGAGTTGGNATGAGATCGAGTCCTACTGCTTTGTTATACTTTTCATTTCTGATAATACGATCCCAACTTCTCCTTTACTTGTCGGCTCAAGAAAAATGGATTTCTAAGGGGCAGGATTCAAGTATGAGAGAAAGTCATTAGAAGATTATGGTATTGAAGCTGCAAGAACCGGACCAATGCTGCAAAAATATTGATTGAACTTTTCATCTATTGCAAGCTTTTCCTTGATTATGCTGCCATCCTAGAGTAGCTCGATGTCATCANCANTCTTGGGAGCATTACGTTTAGTTAAATTGATAATTTCTCCAANGGTTTTCCATATGTTCGTGGGGTCTTTGGAGCACTCTTCGAATCTTTTTTGGANGTNTTCTTTTTTAGCATTTTCTTTCATTCGTGTCACTTGGTTTGCATATTTTTTGTACACTTTTTTGCCTTCGTCTGTGCCTTGCAGATAGTAATGCTTATGCATCCAGTCTCTTGTTTTGATCGCTACTACTATGTCATGACCAATCCAAGGTTTCGATTTCAAGCGTCTTGCATTGCGGTTGACTTTCCTAATTGGGAAAGATTTGNCGAGGGCTGTCCGCAGTTCCTCAATAATTTTTTCAAAGTGGTGATTGTAGTTGTCTATTGGGAGTGAAAGAATTTTGNNGTTGTTGAAGGTATTGCTGACAATTTCAATATACTCNTCAGTATACCGCGTGGNTTTAAGGNCGTNNGAGATTCAAATTCNTTAGCATAATGTGGCAGGGCCAATTTCATGTGGCAGATGATGGGATAGTGATCAGTCATANTGTGTTGGAGCACAAAAGGGGACAGGTGATATTGATGAGCGTTGCAGTAGCAGTGGTCTATAGTAGAGTTTTGGAATGGTCAGTTATTCTTGTGGATTAGTCCTGAGAAGGTGCAGTCTGCTCAGTTGTTCATTTTCATTGCACAAAATATAAGCAACTTACAGGCATGCAACAACCTATATAGCCTGTTATGTGCTTGCATTTGGCATTTGCGAGCTCCTGAAGCTTTGTATCACGCCAAAGCAAGCTCGTTACGGGGTAATCTACAACAATAATTTTTACAGTGTATGTACAAAATACGCCTTTTTAATGCTAATCTAATCTAATTCGAATGTCCTTATTTTTGGGTCCACGTCGATGGCAACCCTGTTTATATATTTTAATTGCCAATGTCATTCACTATTGCATCACAATTGAAGATTCGCGCCGCCATAGATTAAAAAAACATGTTTCGAACAAGGGCCATGCCTTAGACATGTTTGTTTTAAATTAATTTTTGTTTTAAATGCAACCCTCCGTATAAGTCTTTCCCTAGCATCGCCATGTCTTCTGAAATAATTTCTAATGATATTCTACAATTTACTGTCCAACATNGATCAATATCGCATTCCGAAATACTTGACAGAAGATTAATATAACAACATTACAAATTTCCTCTGCTCTTGTCAGCACTTTCGACCTATTCCATTATTTTAGTATCATAGAACCTTGATCAGTCAATGCTGACTGTGCTATATAGACTTGCATAATTCTTGAAACGCTAACTATAAAGGCTTGTTCATATTGAGTTTAAACTATCTGAATCGAAACAAAAATAAGCAATGCCTGGGTTCACACTGATGGCGAGATCGTTCTCATGAATGCATAAATGAGATAAGCTCATGTTTGTTCGCGCTACCATCAACATACATTCGCCGATTCGCGGTAACATTCGCTTTGTCTATTACTGGGGTGCCAACCTTTATGTTCATGGCTGCGTTTCGATTATTCATTAAGACTACGGCCGCATTCCAGGGCATAGCCGTAATGAACTAACTGGATGCTAAATACCCATGTTAAACTGGCCATGCCCATTTCCTGTGAACTCCGGGCTCATCTGTTTATACATATCGGCTTACCACACGCACCGAAATCGCGAGTGCTCATGTGAATAGTTTCTAGGAATCGCATAGTCGCGCGACAGTTTTTCAGATTCACGAAGGAACTTCGTCATGTTTATTAGTAGTTTCACATATTCCTATCAAGCATTTACGCTTTCTCAGCTCATTTGATCAGATTCACCGGTAGAGTTGATGGAGCGGTCCAGGGGTGGTTTCGAAAATTTAGGGCAAGACATAAATGATGATGTGTTTTTGAGTGGACGTGTTATATAATCAGCTAGGGTAATTTTTTTTGGACATGTCAAAAAATATCAAAATTGTTTACAAAGACAAAATTTTTGCAACCTGCATTTCATTTATATCGCAGACTTTGCACAAACGGTGCACTTATCGTTTGACATTTTACAGCTTGTAGCATACTTTGTAGGCCTACCGTTACAGACGGCGCATTGTCTGCTCATTGTGAATCATNAANAATCAAATGAAATAAATAGGTTGACACGATGTTATGCTCAAGTTTCCGCAATNTCCTNAGTGAAGCAAGACTGCGTGGGAATTGCATGGTTCTTACATCTTTATGAAAAATTGAGACATATACACTATTGTCAGAATGAAGCAACACGGTGTGTCACCAACTTCAGTGTTGTCAGCCAACAGCTGCTATACAGTTGAACGTTCTTTCTCTATTCTGCTCGATGTTGTTTGTATATTCATGGTATTTTTCGGCTACAATGGTCATTTACACCAGGCCGATATTCCTTATTTCCGATTCCGTATCCGCCGAGAATCTGCCAACTTGTAGCACGGCCCACTTCTATGCTTTTTGTAAGACACCACTTACGCGATTGAGAGGACGAGGGTCGAGGAGAAACCTAGACAAAACTTCAACACTTTTGTAGGAATTCTGGAGTTGACCTCGGTCGGACTAGAACCCACAACCCATTGGTGTTGTAGCTGTGGATTATACCACTACGCTTTTTCGCCGCATATCCATTCTTGGCAAGCTACTACGCAACAATTCTGTCTGGAAAAACAAGAGTGAAGCTGAGAAGAAAGACCAAACAGTCCTGTTGCGTCACAATGACAAAACCCGTTAACAATGCAAATTCTACAATGATTTTGGGGGGTTCCAGGACCATGAACAGAATAAAATTTATATTTGCGTAATCAGTATGGCAGCAGCTTTCCATTGATATCCGTTTTATTGANTTTNGCGNTCTGCAAGCCGGTCAACAATGACTGTAAANTTGCCTTTGGTCAAATGGAAAGTATGACGTACCCAAATGCAGCGAGCCGCTCACTCTCGCTGTGTCCACACCATAGGACACNATGATTGCATGTACTTGGCTATACGATGTCGATTTTTGAATTTGGGCCAGCATTTGATTGGTAACCNGGCTTTCGCCTTGAACTATTCTAACGACATGTTTTCANTACTATCCAAGGGTATATACATTTCTTTTAACAGATTTGGAATCCACTTTTATCAAACTAAGCAACCCGGTCCTTGGTCGCGAGAAANANTTTTTGTATAATCTTAAAATATCCCACTATCTGTNGTTGCTTAGCTGTTATCCTTCCGTGTTTTTGTTGATATATTTTTCTGTGATGCTGCATTGTCTCAATGTGTTNGTATTTTCTTTCTCNCGCAGCACTACTTTTTCAAGTGGCTTATTGCTACGATGCATTGTTACTTTGGTTGAATTTCCATTCATGCTATTTATAGGGGAAGCGAGTGGNGCANTGTGCTTAGCGACACCGTCACGACACCAATGGTTGTTGGTTCGAGTCTCGGCTCTACCAAGTTTCTATGTGTCGTAGGTTTATCTGGGCTCCTCATCGCCGACCTCACTGCGACTTCCGTGACTTTAAAAGCCCAGAACGCAAACTAAGCAGAGCTGGAAAAGTCGGCAGCAAAGATACGATGGATGAAGGCGCATGAAAGAGAGAGAGACCGATTCGTGGAAGAAGGAGTGCAAGAAAAGTCGCCATGAAATAATGCATTGAACTGTTGAAATTGCCATTGTGCTTTTGATATTGCCATCGTGCCATTGTCTTGGAGAACAAAGCCTCATAAGCAGGCCGTGTTATTTTTGGCATTTCAGGAGCCAGATGCCAAAACTGCCAA
>ATSW01016196.1:0-11306 GCA_000444245.1 Botryllus schlosseri | reverse complement strand
GGTCAGTCCCAGCCAGACACTGCCCGACACACCGAGTAAGTTGCGGAGAAGAGCCCTGAAAACGCGAGGTCACAGTGGTCACAGTTCACGGCCATCCGCAGTGGAAAATAGTATTGTAATTATAAATCTCTTTGATATATAAACTCTTAACGACAAGAAGAGTATAATTTCAATACTCCACTCGAATCATTAGAATTAATACTGGATTTGGATTCGAGATACCCGAATTATTGTGCCCGACTTTGGTGGCGACTGAAACGGCCCCTTGTCGTCATCGAGTCCGGGGCTCTTCATCCGGGTGTATCTCACAGCTTATAAGGGTGTAGCCTACCGAAATGTTTAATGGATGTGCCACTCGGATTGGGGGGGGGGTGTAGCGGATTCGCATTACAATGGACCTTTAACTCGCTATCACAATAAATAGGCTAGTTCATGCTTCACAACAGATTGACCGGATGTGCAATACCGTACAATGTCCATATCAACTGTGAGCAGCTTGAAAATTACATTCCTTTTATGATGTCACCAGCAAATGTTTCTCCTCATCATTTAGTCATCGGTAATGGACATGGATAACAACAAGCAAGAGAGCGATTAACAAAACCGGAGGGTCAATCATCATTGATTTTATGATCAAAATTTTCGAAGACACCCCCTCCTACAGTTCTACCAGTTAATCTGATCAGGTGGTCTGAGAATGGATAAATGTTTACGTGGGAAATTACCAATATTATCGACGAAATTTATTCATGAGGTTGAAAAATTTTTCAGGCTCGGTGCAACTATATACAATCCCAGTAACTTTTTCTAACAATATTACTCGCGATTTGGGTGCATATATAGTAAGCCTGTGGGGGTTTTCTGTTTCCGCAATTAGAAACAGACAAAGGTATATCTCAAGAAAACAGTGATGGCACAGTACACCACAAGGTCTCTCCGCGGTTCCTGGTAGTATATTTAACATGGGTATTTGTCGTTCAGATGGTTCATGACGACTCTCCACTGGAATGCGGACGTATGTTACATATGTAACCGAAATGTGGCCGTATATAGCAAAAAGGTTGAACACCTATAGATAATGCTTACTACGGAACCATTGTATTATGTGGTCAGGGGTGTACGAGGTTTAAGTGAAGGTTTAAAACGGTGCACCACGACAGAAAAGTTTGAAGAGCTCTGTTCTCGTCCAAATTTACATTTTGTTATATATGCTTTACCCAGTGGCGTGGCATCTAATTGGCGCTTATGGCTATGCGCCATGGGCGACAGGCTGCTAGGACTCCTAGGAGGCGGCAGAATGTGAGGTGATGACCTTTTTTTTAGTCCACACTACAGCAGTACCGAAAAAGTGGGTAATGTTGGAGTCGAGGCGAAGTGATGACTTATTTTTCTCGTCAACACAACAAGATTTCCAGTAAATATAATTGAAAAGATTGAAACTATATCAAAATTTGGGCGGTATTTTGAACGAAAGCCATGGGCCGCAGCATATGCTCCTACGCCTCTACTTTTAACTTTTTTCTTGGTGTAGCGAATAAATACCAATCTCTCTATCTATTAGTGCGGGCTGATCGACAAATTTCCCGGCCGGATTCCTGAAATGACCGATATCCAATCCGAAAAACGAGTAGGCGTACTTATGTCTATTAAAGTACAAATACAGTAAATCATACGCTGCAGGTTCAATTTAAATATTGTATATTTCAAAAAGAACCATGACAATAAAAACTCACAGGTGTGTATTGAACAGAGGTTCGTATTGGCGGGCAACGGCGTGTGGCTGGTAGCTACAACAGTCATACTCCTCAAAAGCCTCAATGACGATTCTGACCGTATCAAAGAAATATGAATCCGGTTCCGATCCGACTCCGGTCGTATCAGAAAAATATGAATCTGGTTCCGACCAAATATGAAAAAATTTCGGCCGCATATCCAGTCCGGCTCCGGTCAGCGACCAGCTCTTGTATCCACATGCGTACAGCCCGCGGGAAAGTCGCGGAATCGATCTGACTCCGAACGAAACCGGTACTCACTCTCTGTCCCCCGCGGTCCTGACGTTCTTCTGTGCGAGACCCACGTTGGCACCGATTGACACGCATTCGGTTGCTGCGTCATCTTCCCGGGCCGTGTTCGCGCCGACTTCGTACTGACATCCCTTGTATGTTTTCCAATCAGGCTGTAACACAAAAGGAATACCTGAGTGAGAGATCGTTGAAAAAAAAATCGGTATGGCCCATAAAGTCGTAGAACAATATAGAGGGGATTTTCGTGACGTCAAATATGGCAGCAGATAGCCAGACCACCATATTCAGCGACTTTTAGACTTTGAATAATGACCTATTTCTATCATATCATACTGGCGCAGTAATCGCTCTTGGTACTCCGGCAGACTTAACGCCGTGAATTTATACTCAATTCGAAGCTGCTGGTTCGTGGTACAGATCTTGAAGATAGCCTTCAATAAAACATCTATTGTAAGAAAATATTTATTGAACTCGAATACTTTTCGGGTGCCTCTTTTCAAGAGTTATGTTGGAAGCACATCAAAAAGATTGTTTGAACGAATCACGCAACAAATTCCCAAATGTATTCGCTCAAAACTTGCTTAAATGACCGTAGGCGTTCGCACGCCAATTCAAGTTAGCAGCAAATACGCGATCAACATTTAAGTGAAAACCCTTCTTGCGCTCAAAACTATAATGACGAAATGTTTACTGTCATTGCGCGAGGCAGATTCTTGTTCCATTTGAAAGTGTTAGGATCAACCAATAATCAACTGACCAACCTATTTTATGCGATTAAAAAAAATTTCTGTATAACTTACAAATTTCGCACTAGTTTGTTCTAATTCATGTTTGTTATTGTTTATTTTCAAATTGAGCTGTTACTGTAGTTCAATACATTTCAAAGTCTGTTATTGTCGCCATTGTTACATTGCGGACTTCATGGTATGCGATTCTGATTGTACGCCATACTTTGCCTTTTGCTTTTGCTTTTCCGTCTGTTTAAATCCCTTTAGTGTGCCGTTAACTCTTGAAAGGGGGCTCATGAAAAGTCTTCAAGTTTAATAAATATTTTATTACAATGGATGTAGTATTAAAAGCTATCAATTACAAGTAGAAGTAGGTGAAGAGAAGATGGTTTAGAGCTGCTAAGTTGAAGTAATCTTAAATCGTTAACACTTGAGTAATTAGTGCAGGTAGATCAGATCTACTTGAGTCAGTGACGTGCGGTGAGGTTCATGGCTGGTGAGGCACGGACCCCCCTTCCATAAACACACACACACACACACACACACAAACACGCACGCACATAAAGTAGCCTACCTGATAAAGAGATCCAAAATGTGAATAACAACAGCAGCGGGTATAGAGAGCATTTTCTTTGCACACTGATAGCCGTTGCAATTCCACATTATACAATGCAATGCATGTAGGACAAATGGGCAAATGGGCAAGTTTAGACAGATAATAATTACTATATCTTCAAGTACCGGTATAAATTATTCGAAGCATAGAGCAGTGACAATGCAGCCTATGCAAATAGCTATCACATACCACAATTTAACGGAAAATAAATAACAGCTACATAAGTATGGGAATGTATTTGCTCCGCATTACGTATTGGCCGTCGCTACTATATAATTCCTACAAGATAGTCAAGATTGTTGTATTCCGAAATCGATAGCGCGTTTCACTGTGCTGCGATTGTCCAATTGTTAACGAATAGTTCATGAGGCAAATTTGTTTGTGCCTCACCTGGCCATTGTTTCGCTGCGATGGTATTGTTTGTAATAAAGCCGAATGGCACCTTCCTTGGCAATTTCGAGGGGGTTCTGGTGGTCTGACAATGTTAATATTTGGATTTTCGGAATCAGTGTGACGATAGCATTTGTATGATACCAGGTGTTATGAATTCCGAGCTATTTATGATTAATTGCATTGTCGCAGGTGAGGCACGACCCGCCCGTGTCTCACCTGTGCCGCAACTCTCCTTTCGCGCTGTATTTTTGAATAATAATTATGAAAATTGATGATGTTGTGTGACAAAATGTTCAAATTTAATTATTTATGAACATCTATGTAAAATATCCATAATCATCGACTCATGGAGGGTTTTCACAATTTTCACTTATTCGCCCTGACGACAGGTGAGGCACTGCCTCACCTGCCTCATTGGACCGCACGTCACTGACTTGAGTAGAGCAGTATATACTTTCTGACTGACCACCATCGCTCGCACGTGTCCATATGCAGGCTTTCTAGTTTACCCCATATCCCACAATGGCTGAATTCATCGGAGTGGGGTTATCATATTTTGAGAGCCGTAAAGGAGGGCACTTTTCACAGGGTACAAAAGATACTATATTGGACGAGAAAACGGACCATTTTCCAATACAGCTAATGACATTGGGTCGATTGCCCGAATAACCGCTTATAGTTTAGATTGAGCGAGTTGACTAAAAGTAAAACAGGACACATTTAGTACTTGTATACCCATGGTTGTGTTTAAAACAAAAATCAATTTAAAACGAACATGTTTAAAACAAGGCCCTCGTTCCATGTTATTTATTGTGTTTTTTCTAAGCCATGTCGTCACGCATATTCAATTGTGACGTGCTAGTGGATTGATATTCAAAATTGAAATTATAGGGAAGATATAGCTCATTTGACCAATAGGCTTCCAACCACTGTCATATACGCACCAAAAATATCTTTAACCAGGACTACATCGTCATGTAGCATTTTTACGGTCGGCGGTCATCATCATCAGAACATTTATTCCGTACCAATGATCTATATCTACGCACTAAAGCTGTTGAACCGAGTATTTCGAGGGTTACAACCATCCCATGTCGTATACCTCGGCTATTTCGGGTGGTAATCGTCGTCCGTAGTATCATACAACATGTTTTTGTAAAGTATTGACACAATTATATGGCATAATTATGCAACTTCAAAAAACACAATTTTTTTTAAAGGCCTTAGTTCAAAACGGATTTTGTGGTCGTTTATTGGTATTTGAGGCCAAAAAGGAGAACATCTAGGCCAGTGGTTCTCAACCTTTTTGTCTTCGCGGACCCCTTTTGGACCGTCACGGACCCCGCGGACCCCCTGATCTTTTAGTCCAAATTTAGCTCAATTATCGTGCAATCGTCATCTGTCTTGTGCAAATATCAACTGTAGGCTAGCGATAAACACAATCAAAATCACTTATCTTGGCAATAACATCATACTATTTATGTAGGAATTGGGCACACTCTTAATATTTCAAAATTAATCCCGAAACTGCATTTATCCAAATACGTGGTCGTGTCGTGATTTGATATGAACGAGTGCCTTAAATCCATATCCACAAAGATAGACGGTGGTGTAACGCTTCCGACGATGCGACGACCAACAACAAATATGGCACCAAAATTGAGAAACTGATTTTTTAATGAACATTATATCGTCCAGCCTGGTCATTTTTATCTAGCAGCTCATCTTAAATTTATTATGGAATAGTGGTTATGTGTATCACAGGAGAAAATTGATTTCTGAAAACATTTAGAAGCCATCGTGATTGACCATAGTACTCCAACTTTTTATTTTGTCACAATGCCGAACAAAACATCTCTAAACAGCAATATGTTTGTATCAGTAGGCTAATGGAAATTTAACAATAAAATGAGTTTGCCCAGTATGATATTGCATCTCAGACGGCCAGTTCGTTGATGTGAGTCCTGAAGTTTAACCAGTATTGAAGCGAAACTGCCTCGTGATTTTTCTAATTTAAATAAATACAAATTAGGTTATGAACCATTTTGTAAATTCAGAGGTCTCGCGGACCCCCTGAAAATGCTTCGCGGACCCCCGGTTGAGAACCACTGCTAGGCGAAGGGAGGACATTTCTTGAAAAATGAGGTCAACTCTTTCTGAAAGAAGACGTATAGCAAGCCTACATTGGGGTTATCAGCCACAGTGCTAGTTTTTAGAGCGTTGCTTTAATAGCTCATGGATCGTATATCCATCGGATTTATTTATTCTTGGCCGGAGCCGGATTCATACTTCCGGTGATAAGACAGTTTCCGGATTAACATTTTTTCTACTACGGCCGGATTTAGAATTTGAAACCTCGTATTTTAGCGGACGGTTTTCATTGAATTATGAAAAGTTGGCATGATATTAGCAGGGTGTTTTCGGACTTTGAATTCGAAATTTACCAGTCGCATTTTTCGGACTCCATATTTCTAATTGCGAGTCGGATTAGTACTTTCATGGTACGACCGGAGTGGGATATTGGCTGGATTCCATTGAAATAAAAACAAGATCTGAGTCGAACTAGGGAATTTGTCGATCGGATACTGGTCGTTCTCTATTCATGGCTCAGATACCGTAAACAACTTCGTTCAGTCAGCTCGCATTAAATATTTTCGAAACCGACCGTTGCAAATTCCAGACTTTAGACAGCTTCCTACGCTTGACGTTAGCTTACCGGCACAACTGTCGGTGTCGTAGTCCCCGCCGTTGTCGTTGTCCCCGCCGTCGTTGTTGTTACCGTCGTGTTCCTCATTTCTGCGTGAGGAAGTATAATTAGAACTAGAACTTTGATTACTCACTTTCAAACCAGCAACAAATTAATAAAACACATCTAATTCTATTCAATTACGAAACTAACATATTCGCTAATATTTGTAATCGGAATTGCTTCGGCTTCAATTTTCGGGTTTGAAATGGAAGGGTTTCGATTCCGAAAACCCTTACGCTACGCCAGTGCTAATGGTGATGAATTTGAGTTAGCCATCGCTGTGAGAACATCACACAACAGATCGCCGGTATCATGATTCACGCCAAAGGCCTAGTCTATTTCATCTACGACAATTTTGCTGATACGTAACTACATATTTAGAACTATACTTAATTCTGGAAATGATCCACTACAACTACAAATTAGANCTAGAACTACTAANAGAANCAGTAATTAATTTACCGTCAACTAAACTGGATTGGTAGTTCGTACAAGNATGGCCTCGTTTCCCTCCGATACTCACGTTGAATCAGTTGTAGCAGCACGATGGTTCTTATCAATTCCTGAAACCGATTGTTAGGAGACGGAGCATACCGAACTGGTGCGTATTGACTCCCTTGTACGACGTACGCGCTCTGTTGCTGGATCGCAGAAAACTTGTTAATTCCGCAAAATTGTACTCACGTATATATTGAAAGAGACTGTGTATATCGTGAAAAGTCAAAAGCCACCTGAACATTACCACCAGACTTACAGACCCATGGTCGGAGGAAGACCGTCGCTCAGCCATCAAAGCCGAGTCACCATGGACAGTCGCATATCGCTACACTGAAAACCTTAGATTAACTAAAACAGATACAGATTGAAAAAATAAATTCGTAATGAAATAAACCCAAATATATTCGGTGATCGTCAGTAACTATAGTAAAGAATTGAAACTCTGCATTTCAAATTCCCCCCTTTAGTGTCTTCGTCATTACCGCAAAAATATTCGGGTTTATTTCAATGTGAGTATATTATTCGATTGTATATTGAGCTTCTGTACCTCGATAAGTCTCTCGAAGGACACAGATGTACGGAAAAACAGCGCCATTGAAAATATGTAGATGATGAATGATTACAGTAGGGTCGGTGATTTGTTGATTAAAATACAATTTAGTGGTAATATGATAGCCCTGAGTCAAACACATCTTTTTTCAAAACACTTTCAAGAAGACAAATTACGTAGTTTAGATTTTATAGTTAGTTCATATACTGACATCGATACAACTGACTGAGTTTTGCAAACGATTAGTGAAATTATGGTGATGCTCATACAAGCGCAAATAACAGCGAGTATTCGCCGGTATGTCGAACAGATTATCAAGAATAGTTGGACTGACTTACTTCTGCCTGGTGGGTTGTCGGCCCCCGTCCAGCTTTTTCGCCGGTAACTGCAATGTGAACAGGTTCATAAAGAACAATTGAGACAAGTAGTCAGCAAAGATACACACCTCCAACGTAAGCGACTGCCACGAGCAGGATGAAACTAGGAACGAATCGCATAATAGTCCTATTGACTAATACTACCTATCTGCTGTGGGAAGAGAATATTTCCTTTGCAATTTCGTAACATCCTGAGTGTAAGTTCACTAATAAATCCACCACACGGTTATATCGAGAAACTGGTATCACAAGAGAACGAATTACACGAAAACAAATTCTTCTATCACATGGCTTCTCAAACAGGGCTACGTGCGCATAACGTCATATGTCTGGCACTGGGGCAATTTTCTGCAGCAGCGACTTTAGGAATTATATGGGAATTAGGTTTAAGATCATCAAATGCAGCGTTTATTCAAACTTAAAACCATCATACTTTTGCATTGCCGTGTGCATTAACCGTAATGAATTTCTGCTTCTCTGTCTGTGTGATGAGAGTTACTACCTATATAGCGAACTGTAGATTTTACATTAGTTTTATCCGAATCAGTATCATCTGCTTATTATGAAGGCTGCTTGATTAGCGTCATTGTTGTTTGTTGTTGTTTATGATATTCATGTACAATGATGAGCAGAGTATAGTTTATGGAACAAGTCGTATGGCAAAGTCGCATCCAGCAATGTCAGAAATTGTGTGGACAGTCTTTTGCTCTTCGCCTCCACAGACTTACTGGTAGAGTATTGTCAAGCTCATCCTATCGCACTGGAATGCTGTTTGAAAATGTAAATATATAGTCTGTGGGGATTTGTCTTTCAAGTCCGCATAGCCCACTTTATACAGCATCATTTCTATGGGTTACGTCATACATGCAAATAATTATTAGGCAAAAAAAGTTTGAGAATTCCTGTTCTGTCAAGAATGTCAGACCGCGACCGTGGAGCAGCAATTCGCGGGAAATCCAACAGACTCCGAGAATGTCCACACTCGACACAAAACTATCTGATTCTACTGGATGAATACAATTCCGCGCTTGAGATTACCGGACCACTATCTCACACATCGATTACTCCTACCGTAAAACGCCACTTCAATTTTCTCGCCTGTACTTTCTATTCTATCTCTTGCTACTTTTCATTCAGTGCCCATGCACTTCAAATACATGTTCAAAGCAAAAGCGGGAGTTCGATTGAAATACTAGTCCAAATTGGTTCGGCAGCCACCTATCCTTTGACTTTCGCATGATCTTGTAATTAGATGAAACGATGGAATCATGACTGACTTGAACTGAACTGAGCGGAGCAAGCTGGCGGTGTCGATTGTGTTGAAGNNGTCGAGTTTTGACTTACGGCTGGTCACAATGATTGGCATACTCGTATCTGAATCGAGTATCAATTTTATATATTCCAGTCGGTATAGTGAGAAATGAATCTTTTGATTACTGAGACGATGTGCTTGTCGTTATGAGCTCATTTATCCACGTAAATTATGGTTTAGAGCAGGGGTGTCAATCATACTGCTGGCGGGCCCCATTTACATTTCATCCGGCCCGCGAAGCACGCCTGAGTATAGATCTAAATGTACTTTTATTTTCAAGAAAATTGTCCAACAAATTTTCCATAATATAATTCCTAATGACAAAAAATGTCGAGCAGATTCTTAGGCCACATTATAACTATCCGGCACCGGTGTTGTGGTTGCACTCAATTCACGAAGAGGAACGAATCGCTGACTTTGTCACCCGCTCACTACCAGGAAGGCAAAAATGGACCGAGAAGTAATTATTAACAGAAGTAA
Source organism: Botryllus schlosseri (assembly GCA_000444245.1). Taxonomy (NCBI): domain Eukaryota; kingdom Metazoa; phylum Chordata; class Ascidiacea; order Stolidobranchia; family Styelidae; genus Botryllus; species Botryllus schlosseri. Next base: position 1,579 of record ATSW01016196.1, on the reverse strand, counting down.
AAACGCGAGTGCCAAACGGTTATATGCAGGTTACATGTAGAATATTATAATAGTTACACAAAAGTAGAATCCAAACATCTGTAGTCGCACTTCTTTGACACTTACGTCTCAAAGGGTTTACGTTTACGGTTTTCAGAGCAACACGGATTGCGATTTACTGAGAATTAACCAAATTCAAACGTCGCATTTACAATTAAATCTCTTGTACTTCTCAAAATGCACATACAGGGCTACCGTCTGATTACGACTGAAATAAAGAGAGCAAGCAAATACCAACTTATATCGTCGTTAAGTCCACTGTTTTAACGGTTTTAACTGTAGGCTACTCATGCAGCCAATAATCGTATTTTGTCAATTCCATTGCTTGCTAATAAAGGTGTTGCTGGAATAGAACCCCATGATCCACAATATAATGTACTTTACTGTTATGTATATAGGATTGATAATAAAGTATTCACGTGAAAAACAAGGGCATTGATATTAAGGTAACATTTTGCAATCACTTGACTGGTTAGGCCCGCGTGCGATCAGAAGGTTTGAATCCGGCCCGCGACGCAAGTTGAGTTTGACACCCCTGATAGAGAGTATTTTCCACTGTCTGAAACCTCGAATGATCACGTCGCAGAATACATAAAATGTAGTACCCGCTACGTACGATAGTGGAAATGACATATCTAAGTCAAGGTCACTCCAAGGCATTGTGAAAACGTGCAATCAAATTGGAACGGTCAAAAAGATACCAAATTATCTTCATTGCGATGTAGATGTATGCTTTGTGGTAGCATGAAAGGTAGGCTACATATTTAAACTCTGATGAAGCCATTATGAGCGATACTCGGATAGCCTACTCGATTTAGCACATCCCTATTTATGAACAAACGCCCTGACTAACAGACCTTCAACGCATCAGAGTAAGATCTAATCAAAGTGACCCGTTTCGGTATCAGCAAACGTAAACGGAATAATCTCGCATATAGTATATCAATCGCCCCAGGGAGAGTCGTCCCATCGTGACAAAGCCCCGACATCGTCATCAGGATATTTCAAACGAAGCTTTTCAAAGTTTTCTGATGCTTTAAAATTCAGCGACTCACGTATTTGACAAACTATGTACCCTCCCCTAATGCACCTACGCATTCTGCGCACATTCGATTCTACGCTCTGCTTTCAAGTATGGATTACCCGTAGGTATCTCAGACACTATTAGGTTAGCGAAAGCGATAGCTAACTTGCAACGACATTCTAATGCGCACAAGGCCGAGCCTGTAATCGCCTGTAATCGTCCGTAATTGGCCTGTTCGACAGATTACAAGCACCCGAATCAGAAGTAAATATGTCAATTGACGCAATGATCCCTTGGGACAACGGCCCCCAAACTTTTTAGACTCAACGTCCCCTTATTAAGCACGCGACATATCTTTATCTCCCAGTAAAAGCTAAGGGTGATCAGTAGGGAGATTTTTTGACATGTCAAAAAATGTCAAAATTAGGTCAAAATTGTAAGGTTAGGTCAAAAAATGCTAAATTGTTTAGAGGTAAAACTTTTTTGCAACCTGCTTTTCGTTTGTATCGTAGATTT
>ATSW01016195.1:0-12747 GCA_000444245.1 Botryllus schlosseri | reverse complement strand
TCTTTTACTACTCGACTCGAATCATTAAAATTAATACTCGATTCAGATTCGAGTACTCGAATCATTGTGCCCAGCCCTACTGTTGACACGCACACACTGTCACTAACTAATAAATGGTGTTCAGAAACGAAATTTAATGAGAGGTCAAATAGTACATGTCTCGGTGATTAGCATCGGACGGTCCTCCCTATAGCATTCGGACCGGATTTTGCTAACTTTCAGATAGTCTGATCAGGTTCTATTATAGACTTTGTTTCGGACAGTTGTGATTATCTTACGGATAGCTCTGACAAGGCGTAGCTTTTGATTTCAACCCCAGAGAAAAGATGGCAAGCTCGTCAATCAAACGCGGACAGTAACACCCTATGATAGGACTGGTAGCACTGTCGATATAACGTTGTTATGTCAAATGTTCGAGCACATAGAAATGAGCTAATGGTGGCCAATAATGTTAGCGCAATTTTCTAACTTTAACTTAGCTCAGATTCTTTAGAAAATATTATAAAATTGGGATTTTTCGGATTCTGGTCGAAGTAGCATGGGTATTTGGATGAGAATTTTCGGATTCGGAATGATCGTTCATCAGAGTCTGAAGCTGTCGGAGGATTCTTACTGATATGTTTACATGCACTTAGTCAAGTTTTCATGAGCAAAACTTGCACTCTCTCTTAAAGATTCGTTAGAGCTAGCGGCCGAGCCGCTTACTGGAAATATATTTGATGTTTTCAAGCGGGAATGCAGCATTTGGTGATATTTGAATAAATTTGATGATTTCCATTACAAAACCAGACTCCTCACGGCATCGTGTTATAATAAGCAAATAATATCTAATTTTATCGATATCGTTACCAATAACAGCGATTGTTGGTACATACTCCGACTCCACAGTCCTGATTTCATGGCCAGATTACCCGTAAGTGGGGATTCCCAACCCAATTAGGAATCGCCGTATCAGATTGAAAATAAAAACCTTTGCTGGAAATTTACTGGTAGGAGAATACAACTCATGTAACTTCGAAAATGATATATTTACCTGTTCCGCGGTTTGCTTGCTATCATCTACCCTAGAATCTCAGAACCTCACTCCAATCTGTACCTGCCTCATACACACAATTTGATGTTATAAAATGCTTTTATTGAACTTTCAGGGAAATGTTACGATAATTGCACGATAGATTGAGGCAAAAACAGAAAAAAAAAGAGCTGTTCTATTGAATGAGAAGAGTAACTTACCTCAAGTCTAATCGTGAAAAATCATTTTTTTCCTTGACAGAAAGTTTTGTAGGATGCTTTACTCCTTCTGGCAGACAAGTAGCTATCGTCCATAAGGAAATGAGGCACTCCACAGGATGAGGACCACGGTACCGATCACAGCCATCAGGGTAAACTGAAGTATTTGCATAATTTCGATGGTGCAATTAGTTAATATCATCTCAGCCATACCCATGCCGTAACAATGCATTTGGCTGCTTTGGTCTCCATCATCAGATTTCAATGCGGTCTCATTGAACAGTGCAGTAACATACCTAAGAAATGAAACGTGAAAAGGTAGGAAAAAAGATATACGTCAACTCAAGACACTATCAGAAAACCGTAGTAGTGTCATCTTACGACAAATTCATTGCCTTTAAAGAATTCAATTCTGTGGCAGAAAGTTTGTCGGGATATTTTTGTCCAGTCTCCAAACATCCCACCCTCTTCCAAAGAGATTCCAAGCACTCGGTAGTGTGAGGTCCATGGAAAGCTTCACATCCCGTTAGAAATTCTGGAAATATGACATCTCTTTCCATTCCATTGTTCGGTGAATTAGACTGTATTACCAAATCCGTAACACTGCATCTGAGCGGTGGCGTTACCGTCCTCCGATCTAGTCACATACGCTTCAAAGAGTTCCAATAAAGTGCTGGCAATAATGAAGAATATTTAAAATCTAACAATAACCAACCCAACGGCACAACAAATCAATGAGCAACAATTCCAAATTCATGACGCTATAAATAGCCCAAGTAGCATTGATTGCATCACAAAAACATGATATGGTAGTTCTGAATAATTTCAGTGGCATCAGCGGATAAACTCGGATTGGTCAAAAACAGGTTTACAATACTATCAAGTTATGGGCAATAAATTTCAATCAGTGATCACTTACCATTTCAGTTAGAGGTTGGCAAGGGCTTACAATTATAAAAGCAAAATTACAACTTACTCTAGGGGTGTAAATCTCATTGTTTTGCGCTCTGCAGCGCTAAATTTACCAGGAGCGCTGGTTCCATCTAGAAGACATCCAGCTTTTTTCCAAATTCGGTTCAAGCAGGATAATGAATGATCACCTTTGTAACTTGTGCATTCGGCAGGATAATCTATTGAGAAATATGTCATCAAGTTTTAGTAGTAATGTTACAAATAGTGATTTCCATCAGACAAGATGGTAATATACTATAGGTGGTGAAATCAATCTTGACCTACAGACATAAATATTACTTATGAGGTCTTAACAATGAGGTATGAAGTAGTGACAGTGGAATACCCCACTCTTTATAATGCAAATACTAACAAACACAGCTCATCGGCTCAGGAAACCATTCCGTCACTTTATCATCTTCCACATCAGTGCATGTATGTACATCCCCATCTCCTGCAACTTGTGTATCTCCGGAGCATGTGAAGGTGCAAGTGGCATTATAAGCAGTTTGAGATGTACATGAGATCGAAGTTTCATCCGTAAATGTTGATGGATCGAGTGGAGTACATGTCAGAGCTGAAGAGATTAGAAGTTGAGAAAGAAATTGATGATAGGCAGTACTTTATTCTGCTTACGTCTGCAAGCTGGTGGCGTTGCATTCCAAGCACCCACACCATCACGATCATCATCGTGACATTGAATTGTCGTAGTGATGTCGCCACTATTTAGAAGGAATCCTCTGATGCATGACACTATGCATTGAGAATTAATGATATTGTTGTTTGTGCAAACAGACTTTGCTGTCGGGGACAGTATATCTTTGACAGGCGGGCATACAATATCTGATGTAAACAGAAATAAAACACACTTTGTGATGATGCATGAAAAAGACATTTCGCTAACAATCAAAACGTACCTATACAATCCGGGAAATCATTGCTCCAATCACCAACACGATCGTTATCTGGGTCATCACATTTGACCCGCTTGATACCATTTCTAGGTGTGGTGATATCACTACAAGTGATATTACATTCCGAACCATAACGACTGCCATCTGAGCACTCAGAAGTGGTCCCTGGATTCAGCATGGCTTTTGTGTAATATTTGCACCAGATTTCTACATTAGATTATTAAGGATAGGAAGAAATGGCATGCAGTTTACATTTCATATCTCACGTAGTTTAACACAAACTGGAACACCAGGTTTCCAAACACCAGTTCTGTCGCCATCGTCGTCTTCACAAACTATGGTCCCAGATGTTGTATTGAAAAGGTTCAATTCAAAGCCACTGCTGCATTTCATCTCGCATTCCGGTTTTCCTGATACCGATGATATTTTACAATCGATTGTTGTTTCTTTCGATGCATCTTTTGCAATTGGCGGGCAGTAAATCTCTAATAAATCAAAAATAAATGTCTATTAGGAATAACTGATACCGAAATTGTTGTGCGGGAGAATTTTAAAAGTTACATATATCATTAATTAGTTGACTGAACCAGCAGTAAACCACCCAAGTCTGGCAAAAAACAATTATTTTGAAACAGCGTGAAAATAAAAATGCTGTATTAATTCAAATATATTCAATCCAAAATAATTTCAAACCAGCTTAATATCAGATTTGCCACCAAAACAATAAAGTTTTAAGTTGGATAATAATACGGTGCAATTTTTATAATTGGGCAGCTATTGTGGTCTGTGCCACTTCCTTGATAGCAGGGAACTTTGTATCTATGCCATATGAATGCTGATGGGGAGAAATTACTTGATAATTTTTGGAGATACAGTGGTATGTGATAACATATATTTATGAGCCCAAATCTTACCAACTTCACAAATGAAAGGCAGTTTGCGAGAACAATCAAAATCATTCCAGGCCCCAACTTCATTCAATATTGCACCGCAATTCTCCACATCCCAAAGATTATTCGGTTCCGCATGTGTTGTACCGCTAGATAACCACCTTTCGAATGGATAAACATTTCCTAGAATGGACAACAGTTTTGCCGTCAGTACCCTGAACCGTTGATCTCAGAGTATTCGAATATGCATCTGGACAGCAGTTATAAATTAAGATTAAATAACAGCCTGTGATTTACTTGTTTCACATATGAGAGGGAGTTTTGATCTCACGTGGCCGTCCACCCATTTCATGTCTCGATTCATTTGGAGGCCACTGTTCACACTTGTTTCATGGTTATTTGGTTCCAATGTTGACTGATCCCAATTTTGATAATCTGAGATGTAAAATAATAGCTACATGAAATGGGCAAAGATGTTGTCTAAACATTGCATACCAGCATGAGAGCCTGTTTTAGGTGGTACTGGCAGTCCGTTTGATGTGTACCAAGCTGGATATAAGTACCAGATCTTTCCATCATCCCTCCGAAACACGCCTTTGGTTGTTGAATATCCATTCAAGTATGATGTTCGATAGTCATATGGTTTATTCACCTTGTATCCCAAAGTCTCGAAATCATCACTTAGACGCTAAAACGGTCTTCAGGTTGATTTTCATGTCAAACTAGATTTTGACTTGGTTATTTACTACATAAAATTCATTGTAATAAAATATTAATCTTTGAAATGTATGGTACTGTAGTAACAGCGCAATTTCAAATTGAACAATTACAAACAAGAATTAGAACAAACTAGTGGGAAATTAATAAGTTACAGAGAATTTTTTTTATCCACATAAAATAGGCTTGTCAATTGAATAATGTTCGATTCTAACACTTTGAATCTGCCTCGCGCAATGACACTCAATATTTTATCATAATGGTTTTGAGCGCAAGAATGGTTTTTGCTTAATTGTTGACCAATCGACAAAGCGTATGCTTGATAATCATCACAAGAGTCTGTCTTGGCAGCTAATATGCATTGGCGTGCGAACTCGGTATGGTCATTTGCGCAATGCGCATGTTTTCGAGTGAATAAATTCGGGGATGTGCTGCGTTATCCGCTCAACAAACAATCTTTGTGATGTATGTCCTACATACCTACTGTCACAGCGGCACTTGTATTCATAGACGACGTTACTGTCATTGAAGGCAGTACATCCTTTCGAGATTTTGACAAAAGTGGTTTGGTGGTATATACACCAGTAACACCACATGCGCATTAACGCTAATAACAACAGTAAACTGCCAATTTTAATAACTTTTCAAGTTCTGTACCTCGAACCAGCTATTTATTTACAATTCTATACAAATCTATTATGTATATCACCTGATAAGCTCTTCAATCCAATATAAATCAAATACCTTTACAATCTTGCCAATCAAGTTATTGATCGCAAGTGATTCAACAATTGGCAGCGATCCAGAAATCCACCTACAATACTTTTCGCATACAGTATAATCACAAAATTCGGAGAAGCGCCATGCAAACCAGTAACGACCTTGATGAGTAACATTCATATAATAATCTTTCAGTTGTCCAGAGTAAGTCATATCTTAAAAAATAACCGATCAGAAACTAGAACCAGCTGTAAACAGGCAAGAATGAAACCTGGTAATGTGATCGGAGGATTCACGGCCGTGGAGTCGAGAAAAGTCCAACTTCCCTCAGAGCCAATATCACTCATGCCTACCCATGTGCCTGTAAAAAAGTCAGGTAGGAAAAAGAATTAATGACATGAATGGCAAAAAAAAATGCTCCGCACCTTCTTCTGGCTGGAGATCAGTCATTACTGATTGCATTTTTGTGAAAATCCAATCATGTATTGCATTATTCTTCGGCATGGCCAAACTTCCAAAGATTGCTGTTAAAGTACTGGTGTTAATAACATTTCTTGATCATGTAACATACGAAGAATGGAACATGTGTTAAAGAAGTAAATTAGATCAGCAGACTTGTAGGCAATCTTTATACTGATACGTTCAGACGAATAGATACCAAGTAAATTCTAGTTCCAATTGCCAATTACCTTCACAGTAATCTCTGGCGTCCTTCCAGGCTAGACGATCTTTGAATATAAGATATTTTTTGTTGAAATTATCTTGATCGAGAATTGGAATTCTATTGATGTATGGATCAGGTGGATCCAGTGCCGCAAGAAGAAGTATTTTTGAATAGAGGTATCGACTACAGGGCTTTACCGAATATTGCATATTACTAGGAATGCAAGAAGGCACACTTCTGTCCCATTGTGCACTCTTGCTGACATCTATGCAAGTTATCCAATGCTTGTCGGTATCGACCTGATATCCAATGTCACAAGAGAAAAAACACTGTGAACCAAATTCATTGCCTTCACAGTTCATGTGTAGACGGCTTGGTAGACTTGATGTTGAAATATGTGGACACGTCATAACTATAGGCATATAAAGAGGTTTGTTAATGCCTGAATATCTCACGACCATAAACAATGTTACCTTTACACGGATCAGATATCAGAGACCATTTACCATCAAAGCTAAGCTGTTGACCTGGGTTTGGGGTGCATAGTAAAGTCGTTCTTTGAGTTGATGGAGCTTCCATGCCATCAGGACAGAAAAATTTGCACATGCTGTCAACTTGAAACTTGGAAACACCACCACTACACGCATCCAATTCGCCAAACTTGAACTCGCTCAGATCAGGGCAAGTTGCAGCTGAAGAGATGGTGATAGAACATATATATACATAATATATCATAATAAATATAATCTGACAGGGCATTGATGAAAGTGACAAACCACTTTAAAGGTGCTGTAGAATATGAAAACAGAGGTGAATTGATAACGTCGACATCAATGTCGGGGTATTTAGACGTTCAATGACCAGGTAGAATTGAGGACTTGGTGTAATTCTCAAGTTCACCAACATATGGCGTTAAAGGACACTGCTTGTTGCGAGCAAGCTAATGCATATTGCAAGGATGAATGGTAATTGGTATACATTTTACTGTTACAGATGATGACATATTCAGTCAGTGGCTCTTGTGCAATTCAGGTGGATAATTTCCATACACCTGGTGGTAACGATACAATAGTAAATAGGAAATTTGTCAAAAATATCTGAGAACCGTGCTTTTCAAAGATTCCACTGAAAACTCCCAAGTGCTTATTTTCGAATTCTATTGTTTGTAAACCTTTGATTATGTGTGGATATGCAGGAAACACAATAAGTCCGTGGTTCTAAATTGTCTGAAACTTACGAAGAGGCAAAATTTCATGCAAATTTGCGGACCGGTAAACGTATAAAAATAGAAATTAACCCAAAACATAGGCGTAATGATGACAAATGCATGCGACTCGATCACAAGGAAATATTGGAGACTTCATTTATTGCCGTCTTTTCAATACTAAACGTGTTATCGTTGTTCCATTCAAGTTTCAGCAAAGCGAATTCTGTTGAATACCTTGATTTTCATTGTTTGGTTTCTTTACAAAGAACTTTGACTTTTCAGTTTGCTAGACCCCACTATACTGCCAAATGCTGTTAAATTGTACCGTCAAAATTTAATGAATTTTTTTCGTAAGATAATCTTTTAACGTTCACATGAACCCGGTCTGAACGAGTGTAGGTGGGCTTCTTTAACATAGCTTGCACACTACTGAGAGCATTTTGACGCATGGGAAGTCTAAAGTAGACCATGAACTTTACATTACAATACGATGTAGAAAAATATTTATTATTCAAATCATAATATGAAGTTTCTTTTTTGTAATCAATGGACAAGCATCCAACTTCTTGCAATTTTGAATTGAGATATATATTGTAATATATTTGCCGGACCACCAGTTAAGAACGATCGCATTAAGTCGTTATTGATGTATTGATGTATTAATTTGTTCAGATAAGTATCAGTATGTTATGCAAAACTGATATGAGCTCATCTTTTTGACTTACTGGAGCCGGAGTACAGGTATTAATCAGCTGCGAATTACGATCAGAAGACATGACTGAGATTAGGAAATACCCATCACAGTCTAACAGTAAAAAATTTGCTTACGGGCACATTGCGGCAATTCTTCATCATCATACTTATCATTGGTTGGCCGCCATGTTGCTTTGCTACCAGTGTCAATACACGTTAACATCGTTGGTCCAATCAGAGTAGTCGCACCAGCACATGTAAAAGTCAGTTCAGACCCCACGTACCAGAGGACACTATGCCACAGCTGCATGTCACCGATGCTATTTCCGTAAAATTTGCATGAATACCTGTTACCTGTATGCAAAAACAAGAATTAGAGTGAAGATCATAGCGAAGGATATTCACGATTTCAATGCAATTACATATTTCCAAATATTATAAAAATAAATACGAGTTCTATGTCTGACTATTGAGATTCAAAAACTTCAGCTAAACTCTGTTTTACGTGTGCCTTTTTTTGGGGTCAAAGTCACTGACTTGTTACGTCAAGGCGCATCCGAAAGAGAGAAAAAAAAGGGGGGGGGGGGTGAAAACTTACCGAGGTAGCATTAATTTATGAGGGTTAAGTCCGTGGATAAATGCCAAAAATATAAGAAGAAAAGCTTGCTTGTGTATATTGACATGTAAAAGCTCCACTTTCGCAAGATGCAATCATAATTCGATCAAAAATTGAAGAGAAACATCGATGCAATTTCGTTGGCATGTCAGATTATCAGCGTGTCTGGCAAAATGTGCACTGTTGATTCTCGCTAGTTGGCAGCACTGATATGAGCTGCAAGTTTGATAAATAGAACCTGAACGAGTCCAATGTTCGCAAGACTAATTTTTTCTGTTCAGAAGAATGACAAGATAGTTACCGTACTCTCGTTTCAAGACACGAGAGCATGCACGAGCAAAAGTCTTAGTATTTTTTGGTCGATAAGCAATAGAACTGGCATTTTTCAAGATCAAAAAGCACCCAACTGCAAACAGTTGGTCCAAAAAATTGGTATCGACATACCAAAAACGTTGAGAAAAACATGAGCAATACAGTTCTCTTCTTGTCCATGTTCCCTGATCATTTCGGGATCAGAGTGAAGAGCAAGGGGGAAGGTTCCACCAAAACAAAGATATCAGGGTGGATGAGATGCTTACAAGCGAAAATCGTACAAGAAACAATTTTGTTTCCTGATAGATTAATTATATTATATTTCATCTTATCATTTCGAATTTACAATAGGTGGTTAACATGATTGAATTAATTCAATGATATTTGAGTATTTAGGTAGATGTTTGGATATACGATTGCAGTTTATTTACACAGGCCTATATCCGTGAAAGTTTCCAACTATGATAAATCTATTGCACCTAAATAAAATGCTGCTGTTAATTGATTTAACCGTTTGGCGCTGGCGTGGGTATTTTTACCCATGCCGGTACAAGGGAAGCGTACTGCAATAGAATCACGATATATCCCGTTCTAGTTGTGCTACGTCGTTACTGTTTATTTCTGCGAATAGATATTGTTTGTGCAAGTTNATTGATACCATATGATCTGATATACATTATATCTAAGACGTGGAAATCAGATAGCAAACACCGTAGATAAATATGTTGCAAAACACACTGTCTCGGCAACGCGCGCGTCCTTGACCACTGTCACATAACGTACTGTATGTTTTGTTCTAGCCGACCTGAGGCATAGTTGTTTCTTTCTGTGAAAAGCTAGTGTCCATACAAGTCCAAACATATATTCATATTTGATATAAATTACATATAAGGTGTTCGAAATCCATGTGATAGGCCGCGTGACAAAAATATCCGCGGACCCCATCATTTCGCGGGCACGCGCGTTCTCGATACTCGTCAGTCGTCATATACACTGTCGTATATTTGTTTTTATTCGCCATAGCAAGTTGTAGTTTGTTTCTGTGAATAGCGCTTTTTAGCTTCTGTTTTTCTTGCTGAAACAACGATATTAGTTATGTCTGCACCGCTCAAGGTTGCATTTGAAAATCGGGAAGAGAATTCTCGCAGCCTACAGTACCAGCTTCAAGCAGATGGATGAATACTTGTCACATAACGGGATATATATCGGGTTCTAATAGTGATATATCTTCATAGATTGTGTCTGTGAATAGTTGTTGCCTATACGATTCTAAATAATGGCTTATAGTCAAGTATAATTCAGAATAAATACAACATTACTCAGCCTATATACCTACGGGAAAGAGTGCGTCTGCATATACAAAGATCGGTCGTATAACGATATATATCTTACGTTGTAGTAATGATATGTGTTTGTGGTTTGTCCTTATTGTTAGGTATCGACAATCTCCGTTTATCAATACTAAAGTGACCCATTTACGTGCTCTATAGGCTTTGTAAATGCCCTGGAACTAACGCTACCTAATAAATACAAGCGTGTCACTCGATGATGACTCACTCACTCTGCGGTCTGGTGCGTATTTATTCTGCAAACCAGCCGTACTGTATCTATTGGATAATCATGACATTATGGCGTATGAGATCGACTAAGGCATCTCTGTGATCGTGATTTCCTCGCCGATATGATTCACAAGATGCCAATGTCACCAGCTAACTATATTAAGGTTTATAAAGAGTACAGTAAAGCTAATACATTTCTCAGCAACGTTTTCTCAGCTTGCTCTTGATATAAGGGGCCAGACACAGAGCTCGAAATGATTTGAGTGGCGCAATCGGATTCGCGTTAAAATTCTGAATCGAATGACACCTAGGTTACCGTGTTCGGGTTCCATTAAGGTACAGTTTTTCGATTTTGAAAATTGAGGTCAAATTTTTCGAAAATTGCAGCCGGTGCCAATCGGTTAAAACAGTCTTCAGTGTGTGAAAATAACAATCAGATTGACTTTCTGAACTTTATAATGCGACTGTGCCCTTTTATTATCTGGCGAATACAGCAAAAATGTGAGATTTTAGTCAAGATAGCCCCATGGGTTATCTCTAAAACAAGAGCGACTTTGAAAAAACTTAGGTCATATTCGGAATCAGTTATCATTGGTTATATATTCTGTGTAATTTGTGTAGTCACTACAAGGGTCGTTGAGTCATCCGCCTGGACTCTTAACCGTTTGGCGCCGGCGTGGGTATTTTTACCCATTGCCGTTAGACGGAAGAGTACTGTATCAGAACCACTATATATCCCGTTCTAATCGTGCTAGGTCGTTGCTGTTTTTTTCTACGGATAGATATTGTTTGTGCAAGTTCATTGATACCATAATATTTGATATATATTATATCTAAGACGTCGAAATCGGATATCAAATACCGTAGATAAATATGTTGCAAAATACACTCTTTCGGCAACGCGCGCGTCATTGACCACTCTCACATAACGTACTGTATGTTTTGTTCTAGCCGTCTTAGAGCATAGTTGTTTCTTTCTGTGAAAAGCTAGTGTCCATACAAGTTCACACATATCTTCGTATCTGATATTAGTGACATATAAGGTGTTCAAAATCTATGTGATAGGCGCGTGACAAAGATATCCGCCGACCGCATCATTTCGCGGAAACGTGCGTTCCCGATACCCGTCATATACCCTGTCGTATATTTGGTTTTATTCGTCATAGCCAGTTGTTGTAGTTTGTTTCTATGAATAGTGCTTGTCAGCTTCTGATTTTCTTGCTAAAACAACGATACTAGTTATGTCTGCATCGCTCAAGGTTGCATTTGAAAACCGGGAAGAGAATTCTCGCAGCCTACCGTACCAGCTTCAAGCAGATGGATGAATACTGGTCACTTAACGGGATATGTATCAAGTTCTAAAAGTGATATACCTTCATAGATTGTGTCTGTGAATAGTTGTTGCCTATACGATTCTAAATAATGTCTTATAGTCAAGTATAATTCCGGCTAAATACAATATTACTCAGCGCATATACCTACGCAAAAGTGTTCATCTGGATATACAAAGAGCTGTCGTGTAACGATATATATCTTTCGTTGTAGTGATGAAAGGCATTTACGGATTGTCTCTTTCAATAGAACTAGCCAATCTCCACCTTCAAGGCTAAAATAAACAACATTAGTTATGCCTATGTCACCCCAAGGCCGCTTCTAAAAATCGTGAAGAGAATTCCTGTAGACTACCACACTAGTGTCAAACGCAGGGACGAATATCCGTAACATAATGTGTTATATCCTGAATTTTATCGGTAGTAGCCATTCTTAGATTGTTTCTGTGGAGAGTACATGCCCATAACATTATATCTACATCAGACTAACAGCTAATAGTGATGTATATATCGCAACAAGACCAATTCTACACGCTGTGTATTCCCGCAAACGTGTGTATCATGTTTGTATGAAGTGCTACCAACTAACGTCATAAACCTTACGTAGTAGTAAGATATGCGTTTGTGGTTTGTCCTTATGGTTAGGTCTTGACAATCTCCGTTTATCAATACTAAAGTGACCCATTTACGTGCTCTATAAGCTTTGTAAATGCCCTGGAAGGCTACGCTACCTAATAAATACACGCGCGTCACTCGCTCACTCGCCGATGACTCATTCACTCTGCGGTCTGGCGCGTGTTTATTGTGCAAACCCTCAGAACTGTATCTATTGGATAATGGCGATATTAGGGCGTATTAGATCGACTAAGCCATCTCAATGATCATGATTTCCTCGCCGATATGATTCACAAGAAGCCTATGTCACCAGATATCCATGTTAAGC
>ATSW01016194.1:0-16152 GCA_000444245.1 Botryllus schlosseri | reverse complement strand
CTCAGTACTTCTACTTGAGTTCCAATGATGACTGCCTTTGCCATCTCTTACGAACCGTATTTCATATTAGCAAAGCAATCGTGCCTCGGGCAACAACCTGAGATACGTTTCGCCATTTCAGGCTGATGTCGATGATGACAACTTTTCGGAACTGTTGGATTCAATCGAAGAAAAGTTGCTGCGTAAAACGCAACCAAAGGAGCACAATCCTAATTCGACACTTCCGATCGCTCAAAATCCTTCCACTGCAGACAGCGGAGTGGAATCCCAAACCGGGATTTCGAATGATGTGAAGAACATCAATGCTGTGATGGAAGAAGGATGCGATAATGGAAACAACGGCGAAAGCTCTTCGGTAGAACAGGTACTCAGCGCACAACAATTAAACGTGTACAATTTTAGTATTATTATTATATGATAATACAATGATTATCTATGACAATATTATTGTATATTATTATTACTGAGTGAAGCAAGCTAATATTTTGAATTGAGAAAAAATTGTGCTCACATGAAGAAATTAAGTTTTTCAAAGTTGTGGAAAACGTGAAAACAAGTATGGTTGTGGCCAGGGCTCATTTTGGGGTTGAAGTTAGGGTTAGTTTTGGTTTGTCAAGTCATGTTTGACTCCATCAAGAGAAAATTGAAGGAAGCTCCGACTGCACAGTTCTAGTTGAAACACCGAAATTTGTATGATATAACAACTTAATTTCTCACCCTTTATGACGTCTTGTCTTCTATTCTGTCACAATCCGCTCATGGCTATTGATTCCTTTCTAGGATGCGTCCGAAACGGATCCGTTTGATATTTCTGACATTTTAAAATCGGATGACGAGCCAAAGACGACGAAAAAATCGAATCCCGATTTGAAAGACAAAGCTCTTGAAAAGCGAGATACCGAGCTGGATTCTCACGATTCCCAAATACAACGGGAATCCGACGATGAGATACCGAAAGGCGAAGCGACGATCCTCGGGATATTGGAGTTTCAAATGAAAATGGTGACGCTTATATCTTTCGAGTTTAGATGGGGGTAGAGATGAACGATTTTTGCAATCTTCTTCTACAGAAAAGTGCGTGCGGTTTGCGGCTTGAAAAGATGCAGGAGAGGTATCAGGAACTGGTGGTAAGTAAACGAAGAGAATTAAATTTCAAGCATTAAGCCTTTGCGACCGGCGGACCAGTATACTGGACCGCGATTGTTTAACACGGAGGAGTCGTTATATATTCTAAGATAGCTCGACCTGCATTACTTTCTAAACTGTAACAATCGATTTATATGGATAGCTATTATGAATACGCATACATAAGACCATGTACAACCTATTATATCAATGTATATCCTGCTTGAAATGCAGATTTAACACGCGAAAACGTTTCCCGCAAAATTGAATTTGTAATGATGTTTGCGTGAATGAACGCCTGGAATATAAACCATTGTATCTTCCGTTCTAGACGTCATATAACCGATTACAGTTATCTTCTATGACTCGTTGTTGGTCATACTATTCTATGAAAGTCCTTATATCGAAGATTAGCACGTAGAGATGTTTCAAATCGACGTGAAAGAAAGCAATACCTTATTACGTGAAAATCATGGCTGCGTAAGTTCATCCGGCTCGTTGCGGCTTCAAACAGATGTACAATTGCTTCAGGCAATTACAAATTGTACATATGGTTGGCCATTATCCTGGCATATTCATCAATATCCCTATCATGGGGTTTAGTATTGTATAACAAAGCCGACACCAGTCCGAACACTACACAAATAAGCGTGAGAGTTAGCTATTTTTGTACCAGAGCCTGTAATAACAACATCATATAGAGGCAGTTATATATCTGTTTAGATGGCACACGAAGTTACTGTTGGCTTCTATGACTACTGTTGATCATACATGGAACATAAGCCGTGTAGAATACAGTTCAAATTGATGTGAAACAAAGCAATAATGTATCACATGAAATGACTTCTCGAGCGTATATGGGCACTGGGCAGTGTCGAATAAGCCAATATGTGTATACTTACGAATCCGTTATGCAGTTGCAAGTTACATATAACAAGCCACTGGGGTTGATACCACTTCAATAGCATGGAGATATATAAAATAGTCACTATGTTATGTAGAATTGGAAGTGAATTGCCTTCCGCGAGATTACGTAATCGATTACTCATCGGCGGCGGCTGCGTGATTTGTGCTTATCATGTCTGCCTTTCCAAGATCGTAGCGCTGGGCTATGAAGCGCTATAGTAGCGTGTAATGTCTCGTTGGAACGTAGAGATTCATGCGGAACTCAATCAGGTGGTCATATACCAAGAGAGGGCCTAAGTATGACGTCAGGAGATATAGAAGAACAAAATGGTATTTTATTTTCAAGAAATCGAGAACATTTTCTCGCACACCGCTATTCCCTCTGGCGTCTGAGCCGTAAGAGTATCTCAGACCGCTAGTAGGGTTGGGACTTCGGAATCAAATTTGAAATCCCGGGATCGGGATTTCCCGGGATTATCGCTCCTCAATCCCGGGATTCTCCGGGATTAGAAAAGTTGTAAAATACACATACAAATTACACAAATAACATTTAGTCCTTGTGATATTGAATTGACGCAAAACATAAGAGCATCAAGAGNATCATCGTTTAGATCAGGGGTCCCAAACTCCAATTTNCTCGCGGGCCAATTTCGTNGCATCNNATAGNNGTATNATATGTATTTCCCAGTACGCCTTTTTTGTCGGACCTTGCAGATTGGCATTCCATACACATTGTGAAAATGTAATACACTATTGTAATATTCACGGTTGCCACGAAAAAGTNATATTTTTCAATATTTTTTAAAAATATTGTTGTGCTTGGCATAATTTGGCGACATAGGGAGTTATTTAGAAACTATGNGAGACGACAAATGCATCGTGTCATCGTAAAAGCTGTCGCATTATAATTTAGCAGCTAGTGGACTTTTGATGCTGTGNCTTANACGCATTCAGGTTTTTGNAGTGGTTTCAGAATGAAATTTCAAGTTCTCAAATCCGAAATCTGAAATTTTCGAGTTTAATATTGTCGAATGTTTGAAAAATCAAAACGTCGACGTGGGCCGCAAAAACAGTTCTGGCGGGCCGCGTGTTTGAGGCCACTGTTCTAGACAATCAGTTGAGTTTGTAACACTGCTTTATTACCAAAATAAGAGATATGGCGCTACATAAGCCTTGGTAGATGCTGTTCACAAATACCGGGATTTCATCGGGACCAATCCCGGGATCGGGATTGCTTCAAATCCCGGGATCCCGGGATCTGGATTTCCCGGGGTCCCAACGATCTCAGACCGCTAGGCGGCTACTTCAGGTTTACGGCAATATATTGGGCGTCTATTTTAGCCATATGGATGACATTTTATCATCTTTTTTGTGGATGAAGTAAAATTTTGGTCAGTAGGCCGGCCGATCACAAAGGGTTAAGGTTTTTACAATGATTTGATCCTAGATCATGTTTGATCGGTCAATACTTATACTGAATTTACATGCTATTTTGCTTGAAATCATTATGAAAATGATAGCCGGGAAGATTCGCAGTTGAATGTGTAGGTCTGCTAATCGCACTTGCCAGGTTTCACTTCATCATTTGTCATTTCTCTGTTTAGGACGAGTATAAAGAAATCGTCAACAAGAAGGTGGGTCTTCGACGTNGTGTTTGTAAGACTTCTCGCAAACGAGTGCTTTGTTTTTCAGAAACAACCTGANAAAGAAAGCCTGTGCTCTTGGTCGTCAGCAATATCAAAGGTAACCATATTTAACTTGATATCATAGATACTGATATAGTTAATTGACTGCCTCGGATGCTGACATGTTGAATATTTACATTTCATTTGATGGCGGATCGCTGCGATTATTAATACAAATGTTACCCTTCTTTAGGTACTTAGGAATAGGTTCCNATTGGCACCAAATTAATTTCACGCATGCCAATTGTTGATTTTGAGATGCTGGGAATATTACAAAAAACATTGCAAATCATAGCAGCACTATTTTAACCCTTTTCCCGCGGGTGAATCTTATAAGATCCATACACAGTTTTTCACAAACACGCTTTAATCAATTACCGACATCTTGCATTGTTGTGGTCATAAACGGTTACAATTATCGTCTATAAATAGNTATTNTCAATACGCATGCGACGAGCTATATATAACCCATTGNCTTACCGNATAATNTGTTCAAAATGCAGANTGAATACAGAAAANCGTTTCCCGCAAAATACAATGTGTAGCTCAGTTCGCCTGAATGAACGCTAATCTTATAATCCCTTATATCNTCCGTTNTNCACGTCGTAANCAGACACAGTTGTCGTTTTAGAGTAGTTGTTGATCGCAAGAGTTCATTGAAAACATAATATCGGGAATTAGTTGGATAGAACACGCTTCAAATTGGTGTGAAATAAAGCAATATTCTGTTACGTGAAAAATGCCGCGCACGTGTGAGCATTGCCGCATAAGGCCATATACATTCACTTACGATTGCCTTATACAGTTGAATGTCACACACATAGTTAGATGCAGTCCATAACACTCCAACAAGATCAGTATCACGAAGGTTGGTCTTATATAGGTTCCCCGACGCCAGTGCTAAACACTGCTGACATGGGTGTGTAAGTTACGCGAGTACAGTACTCGCTGTACTCGCGCCTGTAATAACAACATCATACAGACAGTTGAATCATCCGTTTTATATGTTATATGAAGTTACTTTAGACTTCAATGAATAGATGTTGATCATATGCCCATATACTGACGAACCTGTATCGGACATTCGATGCGTAGAACACGTTTCAAATTGATATGAAATGAAGCAACAAGAGAAATCGCGCGCCTATGAGAAGTGTCAAACGAGGCAATATATTTACTTACGATGGCCTTGTGCAGTTGCAAATTGAACATTTTGTTAGTTATGTACGTTGAATAGTATCTATAAGATCAGTAACATGGATTTGGACTTATATAACTGGACCAGGCAAAGCCAAATAAACACAAATTACAAGGCGCGTTGCCTCTATCGCGATGACGTAATCAGTGGCGGCCGTGAGTAATGCGTATAACGAAAACTTCCCAGTCGCGGTGCGCTCGACTGCGTAAAGGTATCAAGGTCAGTAATGTCTTGTTTGAATGCTGAAATTGATATGTAAGACAACCACGTGGTCATTCACCATGGAAAGGATTATGTATCACGTCACGTGAAAACGAAAAACAAATTTCTCTTTCACTTTTGAGAAATCGTGTAGACTTGTTTCAATATCATCGTCACCTCTCTCTCTTGAGCCTTTCGAGTAGCTCAGTTGGTTAGGCTGCTATTTCCTGGTCACGGCGATATATTGGGCGTCGGTTCAAGTCCTGTTGTTCGCATTTTATGAACTTTTTGGTTGATGCATTAAAATTTGGCCTGGAGGCCGACCGCGGGAGTAAGGTTAACAGTATGGATGTTCATGACTTTATCTGTTTCTTCTCTTACAGGATACTACTACAGACGCCGACACCGACGACCAGTTATCTTGGAGTGAGCCTGAACCGGCTAAACCAATAACAATACAGGATATTATCTATGCTAAATCTAAGATGGTATGCGAGATGTTGCTGTCATTTGTTGCTCGCTCTGTCAAACAATATTCTTTTTCAATTTAGAGAGGAAGGTATGGTCCAGTATTTGAAAGAATGGAAACCAATTGCAAGACGGTTTATGTGAGTATCATGAAATAGTAGTGAGGGTATTTGAGAGAACGGCAGAATAATATCAACATCAATATATGATCCGAGGATTTGGTGATACTAATGAAACCTACTTAGGTACTCCGAAAAAGTTGAAGTACTTCATTGCTGAGATCATTTGCTTTAGTCTTCGATTAACTGTGTTTTCGATTTTGCAGAAGTCTCAAAGTGATTTGTCGTTGAAAGGCGACGCATTAGAAAATACGGCGAGCCATAAATATGTGAAGGAAAATGAGAGAAAATACGAGTCCATGTCCGGAAAGGACTTGAAAAAGGCGCTGAAGAAAGCTCTCAAGAAAATCAAACACACCAAAACAGCCGAATCGCTTGAGACGAAAGAGGAAAGGGAGTTTTTGAAATATCAGGAAAAATTGGAGAAGAAAAAGCAAAGACGTCTAAAGAAAATGAACCGTGAGGAAAAGAAGGCTGGGCGGCGGAAAGTGGAAGAATTTCTCCGCGCCCAGGACAGGGAAGATAAAAAGAAAAGGAGAGTGGAACAAGAGATAGAAAAGGAGAAGGCGAAAGAGCAAAAGAAACGGGAGAGAAAAGAGAGGAAAGAAAGAAGGAAGCGAGAAAAAGAGATGAAGAAGGAGCTCGAAGAAAAGAGAGAGGCCGAGAAAGAACGACGCGAAAGGAAGGAGAGAATCGGAAAGGCCGCGACGCGGCATCGGAAAGAGAGAGAGAAGCGAGAGAAAAAAGAATCGAAAGTGGACGAGGAAACGGAATCCAAGCACGTCGAGATTCAGCAATCTTTGCGCAGGATGGAAAAGAAGCTGATGCGGCAACAGAAAAGACGAAGCAAAGTGCCGGTGGAGTGGCTTGGCCTTACGGATGGTGAGATTTTGGGACGTGTTATGGGTCTAGCGTATTTTTTAATCCACGAAAACCAATAGCCAATCATGTCTCACCGTGAGCATCTTAAAATTTATGGTGCTTCGTATGACCGTCAACTGCGTTCTCTATGAAACTCAATGTATGCATGTGCAGTCGTGCATGTTTATATACTTATGGGCTTGTGGATTGGATATCGTAGGATTAAAGTTGGAGTAGGCATAATGAATGCTCAAACGCTACCCTGACCAGAGTCGGAGAACTACAAAATTTTCAGCTTTTCGAAACTAGATTAGAATTAGAATTATAGCTACATAGTTTTTTTTCCAAATTAGATTAGAATTAGAATTACTGAATTAGCGAAAACTTGGAAATCGAGTTAAGTTCAGCTCATGTCAAGTACTAAAATAGCAAATGTCTGTACAGCATGTCTACCTCATTTCGCACGATACAGTTCTCGTCTAGCAATTTCAGGAAAACCAGAAATTAGATTGAAATTAAAATTAGAGTATAAATTAGAATAAAATTACATTACCAGCATTTCACTCCGATTAATCTAATTAAACTACTAGAATTATCTAGTAGTCCAAGTCTCTCTCTAACCGTAAACAGATTATAGATGTTCACGTGGAACACTATTTGTTTATGGTCGTGTTGTGGATGAGAAAGAGCACTCGACGCTGCGTTGATTTTAAATAATTTTGCCGACTTACGATTTTTGTTCGTGTGCAGACTCTAGATCGAAGAAGAAACGCGAGGGTCAGAACATGAAAGAGTGTTTCAGGCCGCAAGACCCAAACTCCACCCGTCGGGCTTGGGAATGGAGCAAGGATCTCCGTAAGTTGTGGTTTGCGCTGTAACGCCAAAGACTAGATAGGCGGTATTACTGCTCCTCCAAGAATAAACTCAAACTGCACAAAAATTGCTTGCGGGCCGTTGAGATGTACTGCAACCACACTTTGTATTTCTTTCTAATATATTGATTAACCAACTGGTCAACGTACTTGAAACTTCCTACAGCATTGATAGTGAGCTCAACATGTCTTCATCAAACTCTTAAATGCCAGCGCTCATCGGTATCAAAGTAGATCTACTTTTTCCGGAGTACTGCTCAAAAGTAGTTTTTTATCTACTTGCAACTCATTGTCAAGTAGTTTTGTTTGCATGCTCAATTCTACATCAATATTTTGATGCAGAAATACAACTATTTGCACGTTTAATTTTGCGTAGAGAAAAGTAGGCCAGCCAATCATCTTTATGAGAGCATGATCGGCAGATCGGTCCAGGTAGGCTACACAGGGTAGTTCAAATTTATCGCTATAAATACCAAATTCGACGTGGTGAAAATGAATTAAAGCCTATCGCTATAGCGTCGATGTCTAGTTGTCCATCGACCAAAAATCCATTTTCACAATCATCTCAAAATGAAAGCACTTGACATTTTTGTCCCTTTTTCAACCCTTTGATAAATCCCAGGAGTTAAATTACCCGCTTTGTGAACCACTGAACTAGATCTCGGTCCTTGAATTGGCTCTTGGAAACTCATTTAAAGAGCATTACCTTTACAGCCCCCTGAACACTTTCTGTGGTATGGCAATTTTGACCTCAGTGTATATATTGCGATTTTGTTCTAAACCTGTGATTCGATGTTGCAGTACCGCCTTCGAATACCGGAGTCTCTTGCACAGCAGTGGAACCGTTGAAAGTGTTTGAGCATGGAGACTTTGAAGAACGATTGATTGCTACCATCAAGACTGGGATTAAACTTGTCATCGCGAAGCAAATGTGCTATAGTAAGTATAAGCCGAGTTTATGAGGACGTTGTTAAGAAAATAAGTGTTGGTACTTGCACATATTTATTTGAAAACAACTCATTATCCTCGAGAATTTCCGTGTTCTATATTGCTCGCCGGGTTGATTTGCATGGTTTTCGTGATCTGAAATAGTGTATAGCCTGGTGATTCTTCTACTCTATACTTACTGTAACTGTGCATCTCTTTGTTGCAGGTCAAGGACGAAAATATAAGAAGTCTTACGCATCGGTAAGATCACATTCTGCTATGTATTTTTCAATTCTCGACTTGCAGAAACAATTTGCACTCGATTTTGAAACGTCTGCCACAAGTCATAGCTTATCAAGTGTCGGTAATGATCTTGAACGATTTTGGACCAGATTATATTTAAATCCTTATAAATCTGTGGGAAGAAATCCTTTTAACTAATATGAATTCCATTTTTGTAATGTATGGATATAATATTGTTATAATTTTGCCTTTCAGAAGCACAGCTCAAGGGACTATTATCACACACGTACGTATATTGTTGTTTTCGTGAGCTATTCATTTTGAAAAGCAGAATCTGTAACAATCTCCATCTCTGAAATTGGTTGACGCAAATTTAACTATTTCAACTTCCCTTACCACAGGTCTGAACATTGACATACCTAGCAATGTTCTGCAGTGCTCGGAAAGAATGAAGCTTTATGACTTCCTGAAAACTTGCGACAAATGCAAGATGGGCGCTCTCAAAGGATGGAGCATGTTATGGGACTATAACGCGTGGTTTTATCCCAGTATACCTGGCAGTACATGTAAGATGACATCGGTGCAGTGGCATCAAAATTGCCCTTAATTCTATTAGCATTATTGTGGAACGCTGCCTGAGTAGTGAGTATATTTTGAATTTCGAATTAACTACGCGTATGACCAACAGATACATGAATACTGTTACGAATTATGTAAATTCCTCAAAGGATTTTGACTGTCCTTCGTAGCGTTATGTCGTTTTGCTATGTCGTAATCGAAAAACAATGGAATTAAATCATCTGCCAGCGGAATAGCATATTTTGCTATTGTAATAATTGTGCCCTTTGTAAAATGCTCCATGTATGTTCTCAGGCAAAGTTGTCCCTGATATAGACATCAAATCTGCGATAAAGAAAACCAAGTTATCTATTGACGAATATGCTGTCGTTACCGCTGCCAAAGTTATGAAAGGGTTGCACGAAGCGACAGTAACATGACTGTAAGTTTTACGCTGAATTTTCAATACTGACATAACAATCTACTCAGTCAGAAGTGATCAAAGCAGTTGGATACATTTAGGTGTAAATCGGAGCCGTCTACTTTTGAAATTGAAATATGCATCTTGGCAAATAATTGAAGTCACCACAAAGTGTTTTGACTCCTGTCCTCGATATCCCGATATCATAATCATGCGAGGGTCTTGTGAAATGATAAAAATATAAATCCAACAAACACTCAAATATATAATTCCCGGCATATATAATTCTACCTTCATATCGTAAAACATCAGTGCTTCTGCTTTAATATGGTTCTGTTCTTCTTAGAATCGAAATTCATCTTGAAAGGGTACCGGACAACGCTTCCTATTCATCTTCTTTTTTGTATTGCGATTTTACCAAATAAATAGAATGTGTACAAAACGTGTTCACTGTTCATTGCTCAGTCATGAAGAAGCCAGGGAATGAGTGTAGTCATTACGTCATACATTGTACGTCATCATTGTTTAACTCGTGAACGTGCGGTTGGGAGGCATGTGAAGCGGTGCCTCACCTGTCGTCAGGATAAGTAGGAATAGGTGACAATCCTCAGTATTATTGGTATTTTTCTACTGATGCTCATGAATGGCTAATTTTGAACATTTTTACAACCAGAATCCCGCAAGGTGTATATATATTATTCATAAATAACGGGCAAAAGGGGAGCCAATCCTCACCTTGGAAAACGCAATTCATCATCTGTGGTTCTCAACCCTTTTTACCTAGCGGAACGGCAAAACCCCAAAACAAATGTTGCGGACCGGGGAATCTTAAATGCTTCAAAATTAATCCAAATGTAATTACAGCAAATATGTGCAACTCAAAAGTAAACATTTGTAACTTTATTTAATGCTGCCTTTTTCATCGACGCGTTATGCGACTCTATCAAAGTTTCTGTATAAGGCGAAGTCATGTTAAAGGTAAACCACTAACTTGATGTTGATTGGTCAGGTTCTTTGAAAGAAATGTGACTGTTGTTTGCTACCCGCTATTATACTGCAAGATATCGCTGAATTATACTGTCGAAATTAAAGAATATTGCTTAAAAAATATTCTTAGCTGTTCCTTAGTGAGTTTTGAGTGTCGGTGTCGGCGTTTCCTGCCTTCCGGCAGCTTTCACATATAGGCTTAACAATCATCATCTTACCTACGCCAAGTCAAAATTAACCATGAACTTTATATTGTCGACACCACGCAGAAAAATACATTCCAAATTTGTAAACCAATTTAATATTTGATGTATCAGAGAAACAGAGGAGTTTTACCTTCAGGTTGTATTGTACACAGATGTGGTCAGTAACGCACTACTTGTACTTTTTAAAAGTACTCGAGTAGTTTTTGGAAAGACCGAATAAGGATTAACATCGAAAACTGTGACTTCGGGCACTATGCCGAGGTGGATGCCAGAGTAAAAGACCGCAACTGGTCTCTGCTTTACTTTTCATTCAGTGAGCATGCCTCTCCTCTATTCGCCTAGGCCAGGGTGGGTGTCTAACTTCCAGAGGTGGTCAGTAACGAAGTACTTCTACTTTTTCGAAGTACTCAGGTAGTCTTAATCTACTTCTGGTACTTATTCAAGTAGATTTTTTTCGCTATTTCTACTTCGTAATATTTTGTGAACTACTTACTTACTTTTCGCTATTTTCAGTTTTTCAAGTAGAAGTAGTTTAATCCCCACATAAGAAAGATGGCCCAAGGAATTTCGGGGCTGCTTTCACGTAGTACCAACGTTCATTTTTCGTAAAATTAATGAAATATTCGGAATTTTTGTTGCGCTTCGCGCACAGTAGATACTAGATATGGAGTGACAAATATATGTTTTAACGAAAGTATCGCTGAACATAATTTAAATTGCGTGGTTCCGTTCACACCGTGTTGTAGCCTATATAAAATATTTCAGCACAGTTAGCATGGCCCCCATAACGTTTGAAACTACCGTTTCGCAATCTAGCAATTACCCATTATAACTAGCAGCCCATGACGTGTCCTAATCTGGAAAAGTAGACTTTGACTTTTTTAACGTTAGACCTGTTTTAGCAGACCACCGTTGAAACTGTCTGGACAAAAGACATGAAATATATTTTCCGCTTTTTAGAAGTAGTATTTGTATTTTTCTTTCAATTACGAGTATTATACGCTGAGTTCTAATGATAGTTTCAGTTCTTTTGTCTGGAGAATGATTATATTTTCCGAAAATAAAGCTAGGCCTACGCTATATGGCACTTTTACGATCTACCATATTTTCAATTTGCGTATACTAATCGCGCAAAGTGTTAAAGCCGTATCCGACACAACTTCTCCGTATTGCTCTTCGACTGAACTAGGGGCCTTATTATATGGGGAAGGGCGCCATGCCACGACATTCTCTAAAACGGGATATTCGAGTAAACAAAGGATTAGTATCGCATTTCCATAATAGTACTATCATTTACATCCCATGATGTGGACGACTGCTTATTTCTGTCAAAAATTTACACCTCCTGGGATGCATCAATATGAATCAAGCTCTCTACAGCTTCCGCGTAGCTCCATTTGCAGCTTTTGACAGTCCATGCGAACGAATTACGATCGTTTTCACAACTACTTACTTACTTGAGTATATTTGCAGTCAATTCTACTTCTACTTCAAGTAGTTTTGGGTTGCTTACGTAAGAAGTACTTCTACTCGTAATTAAGTAGATTTTTTCGTCGCTTCTTCTACTTCTACTTGAGTAGCTTCCTTAACTACCTTCTTCTACTAACCACCTCTGTGATTTCGGAAACTACTCCAGGTCGTTTCGACACCTTCCTATCTTTTCATAGTATCGCAGTTTTGTGGTGTTTTGAAATGGCATTAATATTTTGCTTAGCCAAAATTCTCAAAAAAGGGGACAAAATCTCATAAGAGGTATTTGGGCGTCCTCCAAGGACACTTTCAAAAAAGAGGACAAATCCTC
This sequence comes from Botryllus schlosseri, assembly GCA_000444245.1. Taxonomy (NCBI): domain Eukaryota; kingdom Metazoa; phylum Chordata; class Ascidiacea; order Stolidobranchia; family Styelidae; genus Botryllus; species Botryllus schlosseri. The sequence goes on along the minus strand of ATSW01016194.1, from coordinate 3,574 downwards.
TTAAAAGAGGACGTATGGTAACCCTACCCTACACGCCGACGTTTTGGGTATAGTACGGGTCAAAATCCGAAGAAAGGTAACGCATGTTAAGTAGCCTAATAAATAATGGCTCGTATGTTCCAGTTGGCGACTGCAATCAGTGCGATGTGAACTCCGAATTCAGTGTAAATGTATGAAATATCAAGATTCATGGGAGTTTAAGAAACAACAGCTTGGTAGTAGAGAATCTCATGTTTACTTCCCCGCAGTGTTGGGCGGTCGCCCAGGCCCCCCCCCTCTTCAGTTCAAGAGATCTTTTCAAGGATTATAGTGAATAAACGTGGACATCCGTGTACCAATCAAGAAGATTATTCCGTACAGATGCGTCAATCGTCAAATCTCTGCATATCGTTAGAAAAGTCCCATATCCCGATAATCATCAAGTCTCTGGATGCGGTAAAGGTACTTACAACAGCAATGGTACCGGCTAATCTGATAAACGTTAATGCCACGGAAAAGATATAACTTCCTATGCCATCAAAATATATCAACTGGAACACTACACCCCAGCAATGTCCAAGCAGCAAAAAATTCCTATAGTAAGCAAAAAAACACCTGGTAACACTCATTACTCTGGCTACGTCAGGGCTGAACAAGTTTTTTCATACATTTTATTACTTGGTAAAATAGCAATACAAAGAAATAAGGTGAAATTGGTATCGTCGTCCGCTGCACTTAGAAGATGAATTTCGATTCTAAAAACAAGAGTACGATATTGAAGCAACGTTATCGATGATTTGTCGGTAGAATAGAACTGATTTGAGCGTTTGTAAGTTTTACAAATATTGTTATCATTTCAAAAGACCCCAAACGATTACGATAGTGAGGTAGGGAATGAACCAAATTGCCTTAGGTGTCTCCAATTAATTAATTCAGATTAAGTTAGGCGCTAAGATGCAACTTTCAATTTCGACACACGCCTACTCACACTACTTCTTAATGTATGCAACGCCTCAACCAAATCTACCTTTAAATCCTACTTAATTGAGTTCTAGTCAAATCTTTCATTTTCTTCTCAGCCACATGAAGTAGTTTTGCTGTGCTGAGAATAGCTACCTCTACTTATTTATAATTGAGCATAATTTTATTGCAATACTTTTGCTTCTACTTGAGTAGCAACAGCGACTGCCTTGATCACTTCTGTATACGATTGTTATCTCAGTATTGAAATTTCAGCGTAAAACTTACAGTCATGTTACTGTCGCTTCGTGCAACCCTTTCATAACTTTGGCAGCGGTAACGACAGCATATTCGTCAATAGATAACTTGGTTTTCTTTATCGCAGATTTGATGTCTATATCAGGAACGATTTTGCCTGAGATTATACATAGATTTTACAAAGGGAACAATTATTACAACACTAAAATACGATATTTCGTTTGCAGAACATTCTATTCTATTATTTTTCGATTACGACATAGCGTTACGTAGGACAGTCAAAATCCGAGGAATTTACACAATTCGTAATGGTATTCAAACATATGTTGTTCATGCGATTAGTTGATTCCAAATTCCAAATATTTGGTCAAAAAAGTGTGCAGCGTTTTGTAATAAAACAAATAGAATTAAAAAATATCAGGGCAATTTCGAAGCCACTGCGCCGATATCATCTTACATGTACTGCCAGGTATATTGGGATAAAACCACGCATTATAGTCCCATAACATGCTCCATCCTTTGAGTGCGCCCATCTTGCATTTGTCGCAAGTTTTCAGGAAGTCATGAAGCTGCATTCTTTCCGAGCACTTCAGAACATTGCTAGGTATGTCAATGTTCAGACCTGTGGTAAGGGAAGTTGAAATAGTTAAATTTGCGTCAACCAATTCCGGGGACGGAGATTACTACGGATTCCGTTTTTCAAAATGAATAGCTCACGAAAACAACAATATACGTACGTGTGTGATAATAGTCCCTTGAGCTGTGCTTCTGAAAGGCAAAATTATAGCAATATTACATCCATACATCACAACAATGGAATTCATATTAGCCTAGTTATGAGAATTTATATATAATTTCGTCCAAAATCGTTCAAGATCATTACCGACACTTAATAAGTTACGATTTGTCTGATGTTTTGAAATCGAATGCAAATTGTTTCAGCAAGTCGGAAATCACAAAATACATAAAAGAATTTAATCTTACCGATGCGTAAGACTTCTTATATTTCCGTCCTTGGCCTGTAACAAAAGGATGCACAGTTACAGTAAGTATAGAGCAGGAGGAATCACCAGACTATAAACTATTCCAGATGACGAAAACCATGCAAAAATAACCGACGACCAATATAGAACACGGAAGTACTCGAGGATAATGTGTTATTTTCAATTAGATATGAGCAAGTACCAACACTTATTTTATAACAACATCCTCATAAACTGGGCTTATACTTACTATAGCACATTTGCTTCGCAATGACAAGTTTAATCCCAGTCTTGATGGTAGCAATCAATCGTTCTTCAAATTCTCCATGGTCAAACACCTTCAAAGGTTCCACTGGAGTGTAAGAAACTTCGGTATTTGAAGGCAGCACTGTAACACCAAATCATAGGTTTAGAACGAAATTGTAATAAAAATCTAATTATGAATTACTACTGTATCACAGAAAGTGTACGCGTTAATAAGTTTTTAAGAGCCAATTCAAGGACATCGATGGTGCAGTGATAGGCTTCAGTCTGTTTTCACCTATCCAAATGTGCTCTGTATAGGGAAACATTTGAGCTATACAGCCTGCCTGGACCTGGGCTCATCTGCCGATTCAACCTCTCATGAAGGTGGTCTGATTCCCTACTTTTTGCTACACAAAATTAAGTATGCCAATATTCGCATTTCTAAATCAAAACTGTCGAAGTAGAAATAGTGTACGAACAAAACTACTCGACTAATTGCTGCAAATAGATATGAAATGCTTTCAGTACTGGATTTTGTGCGATAAAGATATGTCGAGCTCAATAAGGGGGCAGTGACTCGAAAAATTTTGAGCCGGCCGATCTAGACATTGGCGATAAAGACGGTGCAAATCAAAACATACCGGGATCCTTGCTCCATTCCCAAGCCCTGCGGGAGGAGTTTGGGTCTTGCGGCCTGGAACACTCTTTCTTATTATGACCGCTGAGTTTATTTTTTGATCTGGAGCCTGCGCAGGAACAAAAATCGTAAGTAGGAAAAATAACTAAAAATCGACGCAGGGTCTATAGTCCAAAAGTCTCACCATCCGTAAGGCCGAGCCACTCCACCGGCACTTTGCTTCGTCGTTTCTCTTGCCGCATCAGCTTATGTTCCATCCTGCACAAAGATTGATGAATCTCGACGTGCTTGGATTCCGATTCTTCGTCAACTTCAGATTCTTTCTTCTCTCGCTTCTCTCTCTCTTTACGCCGCCGTGCCGCGGCCTTTTCGATTCTCTCCTTCCTTTCGCGCCGTTCTTTCTCGGCCTCTCTCTTTTCTTCGAGCTCCTTCTTCATCTCTTTTTCTTGCTTCCTTCTCTCTTTTCTCTCCCGTTTCTTTTGCTCTTTCGCCTTCTCCTTTTCTCTGAGAC
>ATSW01016193.1:0-10052 GCA_000444245.1 Botryllus schlosseri | reverse complement strand
ATATAGGACACTATGGTGTAAGGTTCGGGTATTGTAGTAGAATTCATCATCCCTAACCGAAATCCAACGGTACGCAAACCTAACCTGAACCCACAACTCTGCAGCTGGCCGTAAAACATATATATATATATTCATTATATTGTAATCTGACTAATCCCCAAGCCATAATTTTACGATACCCTCAAACCCGCATGTTATGATTCTCCAACCTGAATGCGGGGTCAATTATGACCGCTCTCAATTTTGAAATGTTCAGAGGGCACACCGATTGGTGATGATAATGTTTTATACATAACATAAGAATAGGACATGATCTATTCCTGCCCTCAAGAAATAGAATACACCAGGCCCGATTATTATAAAAATCTCCTGACTGAACATGACCCCGCTGTCGCCGTTCTCACGGCGACCAAAAAAAAGCCCAGAAAAAATACCCGAAGAAAAAAAGCACTCACAAGGAATGGAAAGAACTAGCTTCAAAAAGATCAACATCGAAAAAGAACTGTGACATCGGGCACTCGAGGCCGAGGTGGATGTTTCAGTAAAGGATCGCTACTGACGCGTGTCATTCGACATCCTCCTATCTGTTCGTTACATTGCATTGTGTCTTATCGCATTGTACATTGTATGTGTAGCTTGTTCAGATGAAAATTATACCAAATGTCAAAAAAAAAACATCGTCCGTGGAACGGCGTATCTACACCACCTTGGCGTGTAAGACATATTTCCTTCATAACATTGGCTGACAACTATCTAAAGTTCGTCCTCTGCGTGACTGCCTAGAATCGGTAATCACGTCGAGCAAGTGCTACGATGAAGTCATCAAGCGATGTAACGGGTTAAGAAATGACCCGGAGCCGCGACGTAAATTGCAGCTCCATTACGGTGGCGTTCTGAAGAAAACGGCTGCGGCCAAAAATAATTTTGCGTTTTGCCCTTCAATTTGAGACCACATCTTTTTTTTGAGTGCAGTGCCCATTTAAAATATAGGCGTGTGCCGAAACGTTATGTTACCGCCGAATACTTTGAGAATTGAGAAATCGAATCGGCATCAGTGTGACAATTGCATTCGAATAATATAAGTTATTATAAGTTCTAAGATATTTACGACGAATTGCGCTATCACAAATAAGGCATGGCCCGGCCGTGCTTCACATATGCCTTACCTCTCCTTTCGCCCTTTATTTTCGAACAATTTGGCAGCAGAAATGTTCAAAATCTCCTGACCCCACGTCATTGACAGATCACACATTACACTGGGTATATATACTGCGATATAGTGACCATGTTTGGCTCGATCTACGTATGTCATCATGGGTCCTCGCATCTAAGAGATGCATCGAAAACGAACCTACGATATCGTATAACTGAAGAAAGTCTCAAATCCCGTATGAACAACAATTATCAACTAGACTACAAAGCCATCAGGAATAACATGCAACACCTGAAGATGCATTAACTGTAAAAAGCGTGTAAAAGTATATTCATACTTTTACTGTTGTCTACGTCTGTTGAAATTCTAAATGTTAATTGTCTTGGGCTTCGAAAATAATCACAGGCCACCCAGTGCAATACGATTAAAAATATATAACTTGCAAAAAATCATGTAAATCAAGTTTGGTTTGATCATTATTATACTCATATATGACGATCAGCATGATTAGTAAGAGATTTTACCGAGGAAATTGGTGCAAACGACGAATCCCATGTAGTGATTTCGAATTTGTGCTACTATGACGTCACAATTTTTCAATTGTGACGTAATAATTGATTGACATGCATGGCTCTTTGGGAGTTAAAATGGAAAATATAGGGTCAATATGACTCTTCGGACGAAAAAGGTTCCCGACCACTGGTCTATATAATGCTAATGACACACTCGTCGCTGCGCGTTACAATTGAGGTAGAGGCTCGGAAGCGTTAAAACCGAGCCTGTTTCTGACAACGAAGCAATGCGAGCTTATTTTGGCCATTCTCGATCACGCACATTGCCGGAAGTCGAGACGATTGTGGAAATCCGTCCAGCCACGGAAAAAAGCTAACTTTTCGGTTTTCTTGAGACCGAAATGAAAGCAGAGCCCTTTACCGAGTCCGATGGAAAACATTATAACGTTTATTATCATGTAAATATTCCATCTAATAGATGGTGATGGACACGATATTATTATTAATGTGTGTTTAATGTTTGAGCTCTCTCTTATTTGACATCTGCTGAAAGCATTTAAAACCTGCAATAGAGGGGGCGGATTACGACCTCACGCAGGTTACGACCGGCGCGATAGTGTAGTGGTTACAGTTCTGCTCTACAAGTCATAAGGTCCTCAGTTCGACTCTAGGAGAGGGTGTGTTTACATGGTGCAGAGAATTCTGAATGACGGGCAGGTGAGCGTGTTGGGACACGGTTGGACACGTGGTTGCACGTGGCGTAATCTCGTTGGGACTCTTGGGAGGTCTCCACACACTACTAATACATAAATCTTCGCGTTAACTATCATGGGGATGTCAATTAACCGAATCTTATCAGAGCAGTGCTTTCCAGCCTGTGTGACGGCTCGCACTAACGCGAACGAAAAAAATTTCAGTGCGAATGAAGAAGGTGGGCGAATGGTGCGAATGAAAATCCGGATCAAGTACGAATGCAGATCTTGAATAATAATCGGTAATTATTCTGACGTGAAATAATTCAAATCAACCTAATAGGAAATTTAGGGTCAGTGTAACTTTTGTAGTGACGTCGCAATTGTAAAAACTTTCTCAACTTACGTCGGACCACTAACCGTAGCTCAGTGGTGGCTTTTGGGGTAGGCAAGGTAGGGGGTCGCCTGGGGCCCCCTGGTTGATTTACGCGCTTTCGAGGGCCCCTCATCGGGTTACGCGCTTTTTCAATTTCTCCGGTTCACGCGCTTTTTTAAAGTATTACCATTTTCTGAATAGCCGCGGAATCCTTGTACGCATAAAGAATCTTGGTATTGTACCGTAAAGAGAGGTCAATCATCAATTCTCATTTTTAGTTATCATTGTACCAATAAATACAAAAATCCATGGACCAATGTAGAACATGGTACCGTAAGCAGTAGTCGCTCATTAAATTTCTGCACTAGTTGCAAGAGCTCACCTTGATTTGATGATCTCTAGGCCAGTGGTTCTCAACCGCCGGTCCGCGACGACATTCCTGCCGGTCCGCCACGTATATTACCATTTCATACCTTAATTTCAATATGCAATGTTGAAGGCTTTGTCCATTGATAAAATATATAAAAAATCAAGTTTTAAACTGATCCAGAACTTCGTGAAGTCACATTAGGGCTGGAAACATGTTCGATTAGATCAGGGGTTCTCAGCCGTTATTTGCCCGTGGCCCATTTTCCGGTTTGAAAATGTTCTGTGGCCCACCTCTTATCCTGGAGACCCGATCCTGCCCGGCGAGGGTTATAAATGTCGACAAATCTCATACATATTTTGCCTTTGGGGATATATTCCTCTAAATCTAAATGAGACATTTAGAGAAAATCGGTAAACTTTTAGAGCAATCGAAAATCGCCCATGCATTCCTTACGGCTATAAGGGCGACAATTTAGTTAGTGCTTAGAGCGCGTGTTATATTTGTCGACCAATGATTACATCGCGGGTAATTATATTAGTCGGCCGCCGTTCCGCTGCGATCCTATCGTGCAACACCTCACATTACAATTCAATACCTTAGTTAACGTATAATATCATAAGAGCTTCGCGAGACGTGGAGCGAGCGAAGCGTAGCGACACGTCGCCCTTCACCAATAAAGATCCCTATCGTACGACATACAGCAATGTATATAACAGTCATATAGTTATCGGGTTCGCTTTCTCGGTAAGAATGAAATGCAATGGTATATTATATAATTATAGGGGTTAGTTCAAGTTAGTAGCACGTATTGAATGAAATATAGCGGCAAACTTTGTGTTGCATACATTAGCTATTGTATATGTTACTCCGGTCCTAGTATCGTAGCGTTCATATAGATACTACGGTAAGGCATCGCCATCTCATATTACGCTTAGTACTTGTTAAATGTGGTAGTCGTTGCGCTAAGCGTGCGATTAGATTAAACTATTACATACGTATGTAAGTAGTGGATGACATGGTTGCAACTTGATTTAATGACTACTCTAGTGCAATGCACCCACCAATATCATCTGTACTCTAGATACACTTAGTCCGTTTACGCTACTTTTGGATGGCTATTGGCATATTTGTCATATGGCTCGACTCGGGTCTCTTGAATGGACTTTACTATGCGCTTCTACAATACATAAAGACTCAATACTATAATATCCATATATAAGAGTCTATCTCCAGTCCTTACAGGGACTCTACACTCGAGTCAAGTCTAGCCATTTTCAAGGATGTTCTATCGCACGACATAAATGAATATATTTGATCGTNTGGTATTCATGCATATGACGGTTACATGGGTATCGGGGTTCGTNTCTCTGGTAACAATTAAAGTCAATGGCATGTGGCGACACNTCTCCTCCCATCAAAAAGNATGGTCACCGGTCAATACCGAGCAAACCATTACCGAGAATGCAATTATAGAGAATGGACATTACNGAGAATGGACACCATGGTGAATAGACAATACANATTATGGACACCACCGAGAATGGACAATACCGATAATGGACACCGCCGAGAATGGACAATACATAGAATGGACATTACCGAGNATTGACACCANCGAGAAATGACATTACAAAGAACAGAGATTACCGAAAATGGACATCACAGAGTATAGACATTACCGAGAATGGCCAATGCAGGGATATGCATTGCATCAAATTGTCAATTGACGTATAATAACAGCTTAAAATAATGAGACGTGGCGGGAGCGGAGCGTAGTGACACGTCGCCCTTCATCGATAAGGATGGGCACGTGTCAATACCAAGCAAACCATTACCGATAATGCAAATATTGAGAATGGACATTGCCGAGAATGGGNACCACCATGAATATACAATACCGATTATGGACACGACCGAGCATGGTAANTATATTTGTCGGGCGCTGTTTCGCTGCGATCCTATCGTTCAACNCCTCACATTGCAATTCAATACCTTGATTAACAGATAATATCATAAGAGCTTCGTGAGACGTGGAGCGAGCGAAGCGTAGCGACACGTCGCCCTTCACCAATAAGGATCCAATACTGAGAATGGACAATACCGANAATGGACACCACCGAGAATGNACAAAACATAGAGTGGACATTACCGAGAATTGACACCATCGAGAAATGACATTACAAAGAACAGAGATTACCGAAAATGGACATCACAGAGTATAGACATTACCGAGAATGGCCAATGCAGGGATATGCATTGCATCAAATTGTCAATTGACGTATAATAACAGCTTAAAATAATGAGACGTGGCGGGAGCGGAGCGTAGTGACACGTCGCCCTTCATCGATAAGGATGGGCACGTGTCAATACCAANCAAACCATTACCGATAATGCAAATATTGAGAATGGACATTGCCGAGAATGGGCNCCACCATGAATATACAATACCGATTATGGACACGACCGAGCATGGTAANTATATTTGTCGGGCGCTGTTTCGCTGCGATCCTATCGTTCAACGCCTCACATTGCAATTCAATACCTTGATTAACAGATAATATCATAAGAGCTTCGTGAGACGTGGAGCGAGCGAAGCGTAGCGACACGTCGCCCTTCACCAATAAGGATCCAATACTGAGAATGGACACCACCGAGAATGNACTANACATAGANTGGACATTACCGAGAATTGACACCATCGAGAAANNACATTANNAAGAACGGAGATTNCCGAAAATAGACATCGCCAAATATGGACANGACCGANAATGTCCAGTGAGGACAATATTAGTTACTGAGACGGACGTGATCGATAGATTCCTATTTCATACCGCCAATTGTTTCGTATACTAGTTGACATTCGGACCTAATAATACGTATCAGAACACTGCACCTCTCACAGCACTTATCTCACAAAAAATATAATGTAAGTAGTANCNATGTTGGATAATATGCTCGTTAAGTATGANAAATAGACTTANTCACAACCGNGGTTGTNATGAATCNACTAGAGACGCGATTTATTGATGACTCAAATTGACTAAAGTCATTTTCTGNAAAGACGGAACTGACTCGAATCGAGTCAATATCTTTGTTGACCCGAATTGGACTCGAGTCATTTCGCATGACTAGACACTCAGACGGCAAGACCGATGTTNGGTTTCATTATTAATATCGTGATGGTGGCGCTTATCACGGCACAGGTTTGGTGCGCCACTTCTATACTTGTTATTACAATGAATTTGCATTATNCGAATATATTCANTATCGCCCAGGACTTTTGGTCTACCAACATGCACATTAAATATACGGAGCTANCCGCCAATATACAAACACGACNTCAACATATTTGGTTNTATNAATATTGNATATACATGTTTTAGCTATACTATATAAACCGTCCCGAAGATATCNCGAACTGTACAACATCATCCTACTTCGTTGGATCTGTTACAACGTCTTTCAATTCCCAATTTATTCGGCTCACTCGAGCAGCATGATGTAGCTCCCTCCTTAGATGTTGATATATCTCACAATGTAACATAAAATGCTCTACATATTCTTCTGCTTTGCATTGCTGACATGGTGGAGTCTCATAACAACGGATCTTATGCAGATGTTGATTCAGTCTGCAATGGCCGCTTCTTAATCCCAGTAGAATTACGTCTATTTGCCGTGTTCCAATTTGAGCTATTTCGTCGGTATAATTGATGGTCACAGATTCATATACGCTCTCCGGTCTCAGTGCTTTGGTATGTCTGTTCCCATTCACATCTGCAAGACGTTTCTAAGACGAAACAGTGCACCACGAAGATGTAATAATTGATTGTTCCATTCCTCCCTTCGCGAATCAGCGTCTTTGGCTAATTGATCGGCGATTTCGTTGCCACGAATATTAGCATGCCCAGATATCCAGATGAACGTGATTGAATTATTGTTATTTTAAAGTTTTGCAATGTATTCTAATATATAATTCACAACGTAGTCCTTGACCGATCCATGATTGGCGATGACGGTTAGGGCACTCAAACTGTCACCTAATTTAGCAATTTTACTTTGCGTGTTCTTTTCAAGCCATGATAATGCATCTTTGATGGCATATGCACTGTACATAAATATTGAACAACATTTAGGAATCGTCGCAGACAATTTTACATTTAGCCGAGGGATGTATACGGCATATCCACATCATGACAATATATTCGAACCATCCGTATATATATATAAGTGTATGATCACTGTAGTTCGATAAAATGTGGTCCCGGAATACCACCTTAACAATTTCTGCAGGCTAATTTCTGCCAAATGATTTTGTCCATGATGAGTCTACGTCAGGTTCCTGAGCAATCCATGTATGGGGTTTTTATTATGACTTGCCCAGTTGCGTGCAAATCAAGAAGGTCAGCAACATTGGTTAACGATCGAAAGGTTGAAAACCTCTCCTTTAATAAGCTGTATATATCTTTCCACGATTCTTGCGATATCGAATTCGTTGGGTGCTGAGACCATATCTATATTTTAACCACAGATACAAGTGTCCAAAGTTCATATCGTGTATGATATGAAAAGTACGATTGACGTAATGATGTCTGCTAGTTATCCATAAATATGCCCTCGCGTAAGAACAGAGTTGTAACCAAGTCACAAGGTTTGAGTCACAAGTCCATATCACTTTTAAAGTTTTTACTCGAGTAAACTGGAGTAAATTTCTATTCTCCACCAAGTCAAGTCCATGTCCGTGAATAGAGGGTGAGTCCTAGACATTTAGTGCTGTGATTCGGGTTCGAGTCGAGTCGAGTGTGTTCATTGTTCCGTTTTGATATCAATCCAGTTCATCATCATCATTGGTTTATTAGCATTTTTTATCAGTTCAATACACCACTAATATGCGATACAATGAAAAGATAGGAAGGTGTCGAAGCGACTTGGAGTAATATATGGAATCATACATTGACATTGGCTTATGTGATGTAAAGAGGAGGCATGCACACTGAACGAAAAGTAAGGACGATAGTATAGAAAAAAGCTAGAAGGAATGGAGCGGCATGTCACGGAAAGCGAGATCGATAGGTCGGTAGTGGTCCGGTAATCTTAAGGATGGACTAGTATTTAGTTAGTAGCAATTGCTTGTATTTCGACTTGAATGTGGACATGCTTGTGGACTGTCGGACGGTCGGCGGGATGCTGTTCAACACCTCCTTGTCCGAGTAGAAGTAGAGTCAATACACAAATTGACTGGAGTCGAGTCGAGTCATTTTACGCATTCGATAAAATGACTAGAGTCAAGTCTAGTCTCCAACAAATTCGTGAGTCGAGTTGGACTCAAGACGAGTCATGACGACTCGAGATATGAAAATCTTGCGTAAGAATCAATGAGAAATATTCTTATTAGCCGACCTGTGGTATTGATACCATACATATCAACAACCAACCTCACGTCAGTGTTGGGATGACTCGAGTCAACTTTTCCGTATGATTTTACTTGACTCTAGTCACTTTGCAACAATGACTTGACTTGACTCGACGATTAAGAAATGTGGATTGTCTCGTGACTCCAAGCAAAATTTGCGAGTCAATTTCAAGTCATCAAGGTAAAAGTGTCGAACAAATCACCGTATCTTATGTGTGTTTGAATTGATCGCGATACGCCGGTGTCGCTTGTGAGAGCACCGGTCTTTCACTGTTCGCACGTTTCGCTGTTCCTCCCTTGTTACATTACAAAGTAATTTACTTCAAACGAAATGATCACAGCTTACGTTGTCGTAATGGTATTAGATTAATCTAATAGCAACGGGCCTTTGTTTCTTGGATGTCTCAGTGAGTATATTACGAATAGCTCACCTTAACCAGCCTTCTTATATAATTTAAATCGAACGAATAACGGTTGTGCGTTTATATTATCATGGATGTGTGATTGGGTAGTGCATTGTACCGTATCAATATACATAATCTTCTCACGGCTTCGTATTCCATCCTATGTATTTCGGATGATAATAGCAGACTGTATCATGTAGCTATACAGCTACTCATGTATTTCAATGGCAGTTCTAGGTGTGCATGAGCAATACAACGATGGACTTGACTTGACTAGAGTCGTCTCCAAAAAACAAGTGACTTGACTTGACTCGAGTCACCTTCGAAAATCGATTGACTTGTTTTGACTCAAGTCAACATGTGCAATGACTCGAGATGACTCATGATCGAACGTTGTGACTTAATCCCAACACCGCCTCACGTAAGAGACCATGAACAACATTGTTTTGGGGGTGGTCCACATTGAATGCGTTTATTAGCTCACATTTTATACGATCATGGTCGCCATTTATATTAAAAACTGGTCGCCTTTTATATCGAATACTATAGGCGACATTCACACCTAATATTGCGTATCGCAACAATATACCTCTCACAGCTTTCATGTGACAAAATTAAAATGTGATTAGCATCGATTTTGGGTAATATGCTCGTTAAGAATAAACTATAGCCTTACTCGCAACCAGGGTATCGATGTAGGTGGTTGACATTATAAGCGATTTCAGCATGTATAGATGTTCGCGGTGGCCATTTATATATGATTATGGTCGTCATTTATATATGATACCGGTCGCCATTTATATCGAATAATGGTCGACATTTTTATGCGTTTGCGGTCGCCAGTTATATATGCTACTGGTCGCCATTTATATCGAATAATGGTTGACATTTTTATACGTTTGCGGTCGCCAGTTACATATGCTACTGGTCGCCATTTATATCGAATAATAGTAAACATTATGATAATGTCCTCTTCAATTTTAGACGAGTCTGCGCACACTCACCAACGCACTATGCAGATCCTCGGAGGACAGTGCGTAAAGACTAAAAAACTAAATCACTACGGATTACTTGTGCGCAACTTATATTTTATGTCCACAGAGACCGTGTCAGCACTGCGCATTTCTGCACGTGC
>ATSW01016192.1:0-10881 GCA_000444245.1 Botryllus schlosseri | reverse complement strand
CATATGATGCACAAAGAGTATTCGAAGACATTCAGTTACGCTGATACAGTTCCACTCGTAAAGTAATGCAAATACATCCTATACATACACTATTGTACGCATTGCAATACCCAAAGTTTTAGTCTACAAAACTGTTAAGTAACTGTTTTAGTCGTCCAAATAACCATCTCGAGTCACTATAGCACAAATAGACAAATCTGCCCGAGTCCTTCGAGCAAATACAAGTATTTCGCTACTGACCAAGACCACCTTTGTATTAGATAATGATTTTGACCAGTGATTGAGAAATAAATACACCATAGGGAAGCAATAACAGAGCCCTGTTATGGGTCTAAAATTCGTCGTCGGAGCCGTGCTCTTTCTTCTGCGGACGCCTGCGATGCTGACTCTTCCTGTGCGAGTTCTTCCGATTCGAATGTTTACGCCTCGCGCTGCGACTATTGTCCTGCTCATTTTGAGTCGATTGCACGTTAGGTATTGAGTTTCTGTACCGCGCTCTCGCGTTCACGCTCTGAGCAAGTCTCTTATCATGATGCTTCGCTGTGGATGGCTGGCCATCTGCGACTCTGTTACGCGAATGAAATGGAGACGCTACGCCTACAGATGGTGGTGGATAAGTGGTTTCTTCGTTTATTTTCGGCATGGCTTGGCGTTCTTTGTTGGTTTTCGGACGCGGGCGGGTTCTGCGCCTAGCCCTGTCCGCTCGTCTTTGATATTCGTTACCGCTAATGTCCGGAATATGATGTGGATTACTGTACGGTGCTTGCTTCCTGTCGCGGCGTACTTCCATTTCGAATTCTTCGTCTGCGTTCCTAGCCTGCGTGATCAGCGACCTGTAATCCGACAAGGGGACTCCGGCTGGCATTTTGATATTTCTCGAAGCTTTATTACGAGCNTTGCTTCGTAAGGGATGCGGAGAGTCTTTGATGTGCTTAGCGCGTGATATACCGCCCCAGCGGTGGTCTTGGTCTAACCATTCGTTTCTAGTTACGTTCGGGTAATCGGTGGACAGATTATGATNGAATCCGGTTTGCTTCTGTTTTTTTGATAAGCTCAAAGGTTCTTGATTGCATTGGTTTAAAAATCCCCGTTTCGTGTCTTCCCCCGTTGGCTGATCGTAGATTTGGAACAGGCTCGCNGTGTTCATCCGGGAAAGGTGGCATGAACTACCGTCACTGAAAAGGGATGATTTGCCTAGCATCTTCCTGGAAACTCTAATGCGACGGTTGCCGGCTTGTAAGACGACAGTTTTCGGATGTGCTTTGCCTCTGAAGCGTTTCGGTAGTTTGATGCTTCCTTCTCTTCTGGCGTGCATTCGTGGATACTGTGACACCAGATAAAAAATGGCCGGATTAATTTGTTCCTGTGTCAAACAGTGAATTCCATCGGGCCTATATAATATCCGATGACGTAACCCCGACCAAAATTCGTACCAGCTCCTAATCCCTTAACTAACCAACCGCAANTCCCAATCGGACTAAGCCATTTTCTTTTCATAGGTGGACCCGACCATACTCCGCCGCTGACCATATATNGTATACCCNGACTTTGCCAGACTATACATTATGACATCGCCAAGGTATATGCATTATGCAAACATCATCAAATTATACCCACGTAATTGTATCTTATATTTTGATCTCTCATGCTTGGTCAGGCGGAATCTTTTGATTGATTTGTTGATTGATTGACTGATTGTGTCTATATAAATAACAATAAGGACACGTACCTTGCTACCGCCTTGATTTCCGTAGAGACCATTTTCGCAGTCTAATGAAGAAGAAACAAACTCGGCTGTTATTAACGTGAGGGTCAACAATAACAATAGCATTAACATTGCGGCAGAATACACTGCTGTAGGCCTATGGATTTTTGTAGGCGCCACTAATCTATTTCCAATTATAGCATGTAACGGTGGTTGACATGTAGATGCAAGGAATCTTGATAAAAAAAAAGGTATGGAATAGTTGAAGAAATAGTTAGCAATAACTAGGGCGATATTTTTGACCTAAAAACGGAATATTTTATCTTGAAAAATCAAAATTATGTGGACATTTTTTGACCTTAAAAAACTTAATTTAGACCAAATTTGGATTTCATGTATGTAAATTAGGTGTAATCCCATATGATGTTAGAATCGTACTACTTATCTTCATTTTTGGTTGGAATTGTGTGTCTTTACGAAGTAGTTTGGCCTGAAAAAACTTTTTGGCTTAANAACTNACATATTTTTACATGATGAAACTTTATTTTACCGAAATCTGGACCTATGAAGAATTCCAGTAGCTATAGGCCTACATCACGCATCATGGTAAAAATAAATAAAATCTGTTGGAGTACAACGAAGGACACTTTCCTACATTCTCGGTTAGAGAGCGTCTGTCCTTNNTAAGAAGCTTGCGAAGAATGAAAAAAACGTGTAGCAGCAGCATTTGTTGGCTGGCAACACTGAAGCTATGCGTATACTGCTGGTGACAGACCGAGTTGCTTCATTCTGATCATGTTGTGTACATCACAATTTTCNATCATGATATAAGAACCAATGCCCANTGCCCACGCAATCCTNCTTCAGTNAGGATATTGCGGTCGTTCAGCAGAACAACATGTAAACCTATTTGTTTCATTTGGCCGTTTATGATTCACTTTCATTCATTCATTCATTNTTGTTTTTATACCATTCATACGTCACACTATCTATTTTATCTTTATATTTCGAATTGCAATCTCCGTATTTACTGACGATCGCTCCNGATGAGTGTCAGTTGAAAAGCTTAGAGTNAATAAATTGCGAATCCATTGACAATTTTCTGACCTAACACTACAATTTTGAAAAANTTTTGACATGTCAAAAAATCGCCCTAGTAATAACGCTTGCGTATGGATAATTAAANTGATTTGGCATATATCCTTCCTCGGAATATATCATTGACTTTTGCGGACAGCAGAAAGTTAATCACCGTAACTCAAGTTTGATTTGGTTCACAAATTTGCGCATTGAGCGATATGGTATTTCACCCATTGAGTTTGTCAAAAAAGTGCTTCAGGCGAGGCTCGAACTCGCAAGTATACCCGAACTGCCTTATATGTACGGCGCGCTAACCGATTGCGTCACCAGAGCATCGTGGACGAGGCGGAACGTGTTCGCATGATTAGAGNAATAAATGGTGTGCAATAATATTATCTTGTCATAAAATCTATACTTGATCAATTATTATGTATGTAGAACTACATTATCCTATAACTGCAACACATGCTTTGCCTGGTTCATCAAACTGAGGAGCTATAATACCCAAAATTTATCAACAAACCGCAACAATTAGCTTCNGTTACGGCTAAATCACCAAACGCAGCAAACCGCAGGAAAGACATCAGCACATTTGTTCTTTCGTGCCGAGAGAGGACTCAGCTCAGACGCTTCGCGCTGATATTTCGTTGACTATAACAACAGCAACGGAAGTTGCTGACTTGCTATTTACAGTCATTCCGACTGGTAAAGTTGTAATGCAATTCGATCCACNCGTATAAAATCATTTATTCTATTACCCCACTTCCGGTCAGCAGTAAGAACTTGGGTTTCGACTTTTGTAGTTGACTACATGTAGGACCGGTACTGCGATGGGAGATTTTTGCCGCATGATTTTAGCCGTCGCTGATGCAAGTGCTGTGCTCAAATGCTCTCGAATTACCTAATGACATCATCAATGCAGAACAGTGATTTTCAAACTTTGTGCCGCGGCACGTTAGTGTACCNCCACAGATTCTCAGGTGTGCCGCGAACAGTTTTGGAGTTTTGGAAAAGAACTGTATAAATATTTTGNAAAAGGCCTGAAGACTAGCATATGCGACTTAAAGACGTTTTAATTTTTCAACAGCTGGTAAANAATACCAAGTGACAATTAAATCAGTTATGGCATCCTAATAAACGGAGNAATCTTTCCGAAGAAGGGCAGCTAATTGATTTACGAAAATGCCTATTTACAATTTAAATATATTTCTTCAGAAGAAATTGGATGATTTTTAGCTGTCTGCTAGCAAATCTTATTCCAATAATCGGTGCAAAACAATCAATANTGAGTTAAAATAATTTGCATNTTCATGGCTAGGTGACATGGTGTTCTTTTTNGAGTGAAATGAGAAATTANAAGCTGTANCGAAAGACACTACTTGGAATGAATGATAAAATGCGTGTTGCTGTTTGTTTGGCGATTTCAACGCAGGNGGTTTTGTTCGTCATATCCAAAAATCCTTTTAATATCTNTAGATGTACATTACCAAATGCGGGTTGGTTTGTAAACAATTCAACCTCCTTTCTATTGTATATNTTCTGTTCATNTAANAAAAACATCNATCTTNTTTAAAGCATCTTTTCTCGGCGCAAGGGTGGCACTNGAGTTTNATAATTTTTTTTAGTTTTCCACAAGCCNAAAATGTTTTTGTNNAACAAATGGTCACTGGTCAGCACCTTTTGTCAGACTTACTCACGGGGGCCTATGTTAGAAGCTGANTGAGTTCAACATCTTCGCGATCCCCAGAAAAAGGCAAANGACCNCAAGCTTGTTAACTACTATCTTTCACTAAAGCATCCAAACGGAATTACCGACACGAGGAATATAAGGTCNTCTTAAAATTTCGATTNCANTTAGTCTTTTTTACANTAAATGATAGGTAGGCCTATTTTAATTTATTTTNTATCGCATGCAGCTTATGCGATGACAGTGGTACCAATACTAAAATTAATATATCTGACACTAAATNGCGCTCAGCGCAAAGAAAANTTTCAAGTAGCATAAATCTTTCCAAAAATAAGATATTGTTTATGTTGATTTACGAAAAAATTTCAGCTCCCTTCAAGCCTTCAAAATTCCGGACATTTAGGTATATTTCAGCATTTCCTCCCGGACGCAGTTTGCGCAGTGAAATTTCTGACATGTCTGGGATGGCAACCCTAATGTATACACCTAGAGTCTAGACACTAGTGGTATTAATGGAAAATCAGACATCTTACCAGCTCCGTTCAACCGTTCCATCTCTTTGGCTCTGAACCCAGAACGTGAAACAAGTGGCATAAAGACTTGATATTTAATATTACAATACCTTCATACGCATTACCTGCATTTGTAGGCTAATACCCCCACAATCGCCAAAACCAACGCTATGGCAACCAGTGCGGCAATAGCGGCGTGCAAGTCGCTGAAGTTGTTCCTCGACATGCCTTCAATGAATACTGAACAAGAAAACATGACTGATAAAATGATGAATCTTATTATCATATCAGCATCACTATATAGGGACAATATTACCTGGCTTGCGTCAGGATATTGGAAGTCGCCATGAATTTACTGAGGTATAACTTTTGTCTTACGATATGTTACGAACCCCAATATGCTGGTAATGTTGACACCAACCTTCGCAGTTTTTTCCGGAATAGGAAAAGAAGCATTGGCATATGTATTCGTCGACATCCACTTCCATACACATCCCTTGGTTTTGACACGGCGTAGAGTGGCACGGCGGCATCTTCTTTTCGCAGTGACCTCCGGCATAACCAGGCTGACATTCGCATCTAAATATCAAAACCATTACGGCATTTCATTTTTTCGCGCATGTTCGTATTACCTATCGGAAAGGCGCTGCTATTGGTCACATAACAACCAACATCGGTTTAATTTGACATAATTATGAATAAACCTTTCAATTACCGGTATATGCTGTCCACTTGTACACACGTTGCATTGTTTTGGCATTCGTATTCGTCACAGAGTGTAGCGTTATGACAGGTTTCCCCCGCCCAGCCCAACATACACCCATCGACACAGCTACCATTGAATACATTGCACGGTACTTTGTCTCGGCACATTCCGCATTCTCCTACGCAACCCAGACCGTAGGAACCATTATTACAATTTTCCTGGCATCTGAAACAACATGGAGCGTTATGGGCTTACGGTTACGATAAGGAATAACGGTAAACATTTCCGTGGGGAACGAGGTGTAAATGCAAATGTTAACTGGAATCATTCAGAGATGCAAGATGTACAATTTATGCATTTGGTGTGTGTAGCAGTGGTTTTAAAGTTTTTTCAAGCCATTTACTGACACGTGAATGTGCACTATTCCGTGTTCGTTGACTTGAAAACATGCAGACGTTATTGATAGGAGATTCATACGCATAAAAACGGATTGCAAGAAACCATTCTTAGGAAAGTCCGATGGATTCGTGGCCATACTATACGATGTTAGTAATAAGTGAAGACTGACAAACGGATTAATATTTTCTCTCTGGATACGCCGGGTACCAAATCCAAAAACAATGCCGTGAAAGATAGCTAACATTAACTCGAAAGCTAAATCGTCAGTACGAGCATAAAAATTACGTTATTCGGTTTAGGGACGGATTGTTACGCCAAGATCTACAAGCAACGCTACGATTCAACGTACGGTGCATTAGAAAGCGCGTATTCTGGTAATAGTTTATTATAGGCGAAAAATTTCCTTCTTGCACTTTTGGTTTCAGTTAAAATTCACGCCGCTGAATGCTCTTCAAACATATCTGATTTCGAACATACATTATGTTATCACAGTGGAAAAATCAACTTGTCAACTCACCCAAGACCTTGATACCCAGTAGCACACAAATCCTCGCATGCTCCGTCCACAGGCTCACACACTGTTACGTTGTGACATCTGCATGGCGACGCGCAATTAACGCCGAAATACCCTTCGGGGCACACTTCCTTACAAAGCGGTGGCACAAATCCCGGTATACACAGCTCCCCTTCAGACCCAGGGTGTTCGCAGTGGCCCGTTTCTGAGTTACACGGACTTCCGCCCGCACATGAGCCGCACGTGTCTTTACAGAGTATTCCGTGGGTTCCGTTTTCACATCTTTCATCGCACGACACTCCGAGCCAGCCTGCGGCGCAGGAGCCTGCGGTCTCATTTGCAGATGCGGGATCGCATTCGCCGTTTTTGGGATTGCACGCCACGCCGCCCATGCAGTGACACTCTCGCACGCAATCCTTCCACCATGTTCCGTTGTGACAAGGATCGTCGCAAATCGGAGAGGCATAGCCGTAATCACAGTAATACACAACGTCCTCGTCTTCATCCATCTCGACGTGCTCCATTTCCAAACTGTAAAACGCGCTGCCTTCGTCCACTTCGATCGCGCGGGCGCCGGGGCATTCGCCGGTTGTTCTGTTGCAAGACAGATCTCCGTAACATACTCCGCAGCTGATCTCGCAGTCGGGCCCGTGGCTGAAAGTAGGGCAGGTTTCTTGGCAGTTTTCACCCGTCCAACCAGCAGCGCACGACCCGTCGATGCACTTCCCCGTAATAGGGTCGCAGGCGCCTCTGGCGCAATGGCACTCGCTTTCGCAGTTGATTCCGTACTTGCCGAGTCCGCATTCTGAATGGTAGAGATTTAGGACGCGTAAGTGAAAACTAATGTAAATACTTCTACTTTTGAAGTTTATTATATTTTATTAATAATTTTATGCTTTTAAACGTACCACAATATTGCGATACAGTGAGAAGATGGGAAGGTGTCGAAACCTTTGAGAGTATTCTTTCAAATCAGACATCAACGTTTGCATTATTTTCAAGTAGGTTTATGCTACTTGCAGTACTTTCTGATGTGGTTAGGATTTTAGACTATTTTTACTTCACCATCAGTTTTCGTGTTGAGGCACAACTATAGAACCATGGAATACTTACTTTTTTAGTTACCAGTAAATGGTTACTTCTACTTGCGTAACAACAATGACTGCTTTGTCCGCTCTTGGTTTATCACATTCACATGTGTGGTAACCTTGCTGAGGTAAGGATCACAAGTTATGAGAGGGGGTGGGAAACGAAGTACTTCTACTTTTTGAGTACTGAAGTCGGTTTTACTTGTACTTACACTGCTAAATGATACGGTGATTATTTTGGACTACACTGGTACTTCTATCTCTGCTTATCAATTTTGATTTATAAGGTAAAACTAGTTCTAGAATACTTGATGTTTTATTTACTTGGAAACAGAGACTTCCACATGTACGACTCTACTCATATACTTCCACGTGCCTACCAATGATGATTGCAGCACCACAAATAGTAAGTTGTGCGATTGACCGCTCTATGCCTATTCAATTTCTGCAGTATTCTATAATTTCCAAGTGTAACTTCAAGATTTTTTCACGTAGTAAAATCCCGCCGAAGATACCCCGGGCGTACGTGTTGGCGAGATAGCCCAGTGGTATAATCCACCGCTGCAGCACCAAATGGTTGCGCTTTCGAGTTCGAACGAGGTCGATTTCAGAATTTCAACCTAAGTGTTGGAGGTTTATCTAGGCTCCTCCTAGCCACCTCATCCGCGTAAGCGGTGTCCTACAAGAAAGCCTAGAAGTGGGCCGTGCTACAAGTCGGCAGATACGAAATTTAAAATGTTGAAAACCGGCCTGGTGTAAATGACCGTTGTAGTCCACAAACATCATGAATAGGCCCTAACTGAAACAAACAAACCCTGGGCGTGTGATCCGGTTTAGATCAAAGCCAATGTAGCAACTTATTCGAAGTTGCACAATTTCTTGTAATTGCAAATGCGCTGGTCATCCTAACTCAGTGGTCGGGAACCTTTTTTGTCCGAAGAGTCATATTGGCCCTACTTTTTCCATCTCCACTCCCAAAGAGCCATACATGCCAATCGACTGTTACGTTACAATTGAAAATTCGTGACGTCATGGCAGCAATAATTCGAACTTACTACACGGAATTTCTCGTGTGCGCCATATTTGCTCTGTAAAAACTGGTATTTATTGTTCGAAAATAAAGCTCGAAGCTAGAGGTAAGGCACAGACGGGCCAAGCCTCACCACTGATAACGCAACTCATCGGAAGTAGCTTAGAATTAAATATAACTGATAATAATTGAATTGGACTGTCACACTGATTCCGAAAATATATCGACTTCTCAATTCTCAAAGTATTCGGCGGTAACATAACGTTGCGCTACACGCCTACATTTTATCGCGGGTACTATACAGAGCTATACTTGCCAATCAAGAACGTGGATAGCTATGGCGAGTATTTGAAATCTGCGTTTCTAAATCGGTGTCGCCATGTCTGGTATGCTCTTTGATTAATCAACGTATTTCACCATTCAAGATTTCGTGTCGGGTACATAGAATTCGCGAGTGATATTGGCCGCCGGCGTGACAGTAACTTGAATTTGATGATTTTGAAAAGAGGGGGTCCGAGCTCCTAAACCTTAAGACGGCATTATCTTTACCTCTCAACGACATGTTTGTACTGCCACGAGAATAATTATTTTGGCCGTGATGAAAATTTACCAACGAGTCGCTGCAATACTGATCAATTCAGTACAAAAATAAATATTTGGCAAAGAACAATATCTTATGCCCAAAAGAGTCATATATGGCTCCCGAGCCATAGGCTCCCGACCACTGACCTAGCTAGTTGGACAGTCTAGACAGAGTGGACCTGTTGAAGATGAAATATAAAGGAACTTCAGTATTTCATGACAATCCGATTTCTTTACTGACACGTTTACAGTCTACAAAATGATCGCAACTTTCAATTAGGAAAGACATCATAGTCTGCGTATAGGCGTATGCCAAATATAAAAATGATATTATCTGCAATCTCACAATCGCACTGAGAGAATAGTAAACTATTTCACATACTAATGAATGCAGGTGCATAGAATCTCGGTAATTGTTAAACAGAATAGGTCCTTGCACTCACTTCCGTTACAGACGACACCCGAGAATCCCGACGCACAAGTGCACCCTAGCGGATCTGGTCTGCAGAACATCTTTCCTTTGCAACCGATTTCAGGATTTTCGTCACACTGGTACTGGCAGTCCGGTCCGAAAGTATTTGCGCCACAGACTGCAGAAATTATATTACAATGATCCTCGCATCTAGTAGGCCTACTGGAGGATAATAAATATATTTAACAGTCGGATATAGTGCACATGCACACGCCTGTTAAAGTACAGTGTACACTATGCAGTGTGGTGTAATTTTTTCGAAATGAAATCCGTTTACCACCTGCCGGTCATATCAGAAAAATGTATGAATCCGTCTCCGGTCCGGCTTCGGCCGAATACAATAAAAAAATATCCAGCCCGGACATGGCTAAATCCTGCACACTACCTAATAGTATACTCCGGCCGCATCAGAAAAAGTATGAATCCGGCTCATTCGAGAATGACTCTGGNCAAAAATTGAAAAGTCCGGCGGATATCTAGTCCATGGCTATCCATGCCTGTACGNTACAGTGTGCATATCCAACACGTTATAGGCCTACATCTCATTGGAAATAGAGGGAGTGTCTTTATCCNGCATCAAGGGATGCTGGTGGTAATGACATTCAATTCGTGAAGTAGTTAGGGTGCTCGACTGTTCGTGTTTGCGTCAGAACACGCACAGACTGGTAACCGAAATATGGCAAGTGTCAAACATAATTAGTTGAAANATGCAANGTGAGCATCACGAATCATGTCAGTGAATGAATANATATCTGGGGGGGGTTGATATGGCCGTATAGTTCTATCGCGAGTAATGACGCGAGTACAATTACATGACCGCTATGTGGTCGTGATATTGCCAAAGTCCGTTTTCGCGTTAGGTAATGCTCAGGCCGTGTTATTTTCGGCATATGCCAAAAATACCAGAAATCGCTTATTTTTGGCATTTTTCAGATTTTAGTTTTGGCAGTTTTGGCATCGCCATGAATTCATAATTATTGACTCGAATTAACCATGTAAAACCCTTCAGTTTGGTCTTTCCTATGAAACGGAAGTAACAAAACATGCAGTATCCAAATCGTGCCATCAAACAGCAAGATTTAAATCCGAATTGAAAACGATGTTGG
>ATSW01016190.1:0-19777 GCA_000444245.1 Botryllus schlosseri | reverse complement strand
AAATTGGCGGGTTTGGGGTGCGGCAGTTACGGGCCTGGATAGTATTGCGCTACCGGTGGTCCGCGGAGTGAGTATACGATGCCACAGTGACTCCTCATGCCCACACAAAATGAGGTTCGGTGTAGCAGCTTCAAACTATATTTTAAACGTATTACAATTGCAGGTAAGACTGGCCAAGCCACGCATGTTATTATTCTGTCGGGATTCAAAAAGTATACATTTTATGTTGTATCGTATGGTCGCATGAATTAAGTCGTTTACCATTAAATATCGAGTCATTCTCCGACCGCTGATATTTCCAGGCTGAGAAGCTGCTCAAAATGTTGGATGAGCCCTTTTCCGCGGTCAAGGACACGAAAGGAGGTATTGCAAAAGTGGCGGAAAGGAATATCTATGGATATGGTTGTGAAGGTGCAAAGAGACTGCAAAGATGTGATGCAGCAGTTGGGCTACATACCATTCGAAGACGAAACGAAATAGAGAAACACGACTATACCTTTCTTTGTGTAATTGTAATGGCTTGTCAAATTGCTTTCATCACGGCTGCTATCCGTTAGCAGAGTCTATAATTGACGCATTGGATCAATGAGTCTCAAACGGGGTGCCTTTAGAATGCCAAAGGGTGTCGCAAGATAATGAGATATTGCAAGCATACGGCCTTTTTACTTTGGTTAGCTTGACCCCGGTATGTGCGGATATATAACCCGGTGACGCTGCGGTTCGCGTCAGTAAGGGTACTGTATACTGAGCCTTTACTTTAGGACAGTGGTTCCCAACCTTTTTCGACTCATGGCCCCCTTATCAAGCTCGACACAAATTTTCGCCCGCAGTATTTACGGATTCGAAAAAGAGAACGTATATATACGGGATATTTATTCAATTAACTCTGATCGCGGGTGCAGTGACTAAAAGAAGTCATTTATCCGAGTAGGTGCTCGGAAAATCGGTTTTCGCGTCTTCTTTCCGTTGAGTTGACCTTTCTTGGTCAACTTTCGCGTCATATGAAGAATAAGCCGTCTTCACGTGCATATTTAATTAAATAGAGAGAGATATGTGGTACCGATGAGACACTGGGACCGAAAATACTTCTAGCATCTGTAATTGTAGCCTACATACGTAATTTTGAGTGAGAGGATGACTGTTTTTCATGATACGTCGCTATATACTGCCTCTTTCCCCCCTCGTGGATGTCAATTGCATATAAATTGTTTCGTCATTCTCGTTCGTCAAATTCGCTTGACTCGTTGTGGTGATTACTTGACAGTTCTAGATGCTTTCCTAAAGCGATGTTCTGGACGTTTTGTATCGATAAATTTGTTGTTATGTTTCGTGTTCCGGCTTATTTGCAATTCATTCTGTTAACAACGTTGACCTTGTTTCACGCTGTTTCCTGTTGTTCCATCGGTGTCGTCAGAGAATCTGTCTCGGCGTGTCCTGTTCGACTGTATTTTGGTTCTTTCCTTTGCTGTTAAATGAATAGTCTTGGATCGATGATAGCAAACTTGATTGGGGTTTTGTTTCGACAAGAAAGATCAGAAGTGTGGATCTTGATCTCCATTTGTATTCTATTACTTCATAGTTGCAGTATTAGCCCTCCAGAACGAACTGTTGGTATAAGTTGCAAGAGAGTTTCGAAAGATTACGAGATAGTATCGGTAGGACTAACACTAGTGCTACGTGAATGTTTTTCAGGTGGTATACCGAAGTATAGCTTACTTCGTTTAAAAAAAAACTGGATTCGCAATCACAACAATAAACAAAAACAAAATTTCTATTGAATTTAGTTGAGTGCTTCAGTGCTATTTTAGTAGGCCTGTATTATTAACTGACTGCGAGCAATAATTTTTAATCACGATTATCCTATTCATCTGTAGGCTATGTGACAGCCTCGTCAATCGCTTCATGAAACGACAGAATGATCAGACTCGTTTTGGCGTCGCGACGGTTGGTAATCCTTCAGGGATCTGTCATTGGACTTTTGTACATATATTGGTCTCTGCGAAAATGGAATATGGGCTCAGTCGAACACGAGACGAAATTGACAACATTGGATACTCCAGTCATGCTACAGGCAGCGTCATGGCCAGCGCCGCGAAATAAAAAGCCGCAAAAAGTGATGATTTTGATGACGCAATGCAGGAGTGGCAGCTCGTTCACTGGAAGAATATTCTCGGCGACGAAAGGCAGTATGTACTTATACGAGCCTCTGCTGCCGTTCGGGATGGATTGCACGAGATTCGAGCACTTCAAACTGCCCTTCCTCGGCAGGCTGTTAAGCTGTAACTTTACTGGTCTGCTAGACCAGTACGCCGTCGGCTTCAAGGGCGTAAAGTACACCAATACCGGAAAGTGCGTGAAACACGGGCTCTGTTTCGCAGGAAAAGAGCTACGACTAGACTATTCTAGAACCTGCTACCGCATGCTGAATATTGAGCCGCCGGATGACATGTTTCATTCCAGTTCGCTCTTATGCGGTTACCCGCTGAAGGAAAAAATTCTCAATCAACAATGCGCGGAAAGCGATATTATTTTTACAAAAGTCACAAGGGTATGCTCGCTTGATAAGCTGCAAAGTATATACGGCATTTTGAAAGGCAAAGGAAAAGAAGTTTACGTCATTCACCTTATTAGAGACCCAAGGTACGGTATACCTAATACATAAAGTTTGTAGGTAAAGAGTTCTCAACCTGGGGGCCATGAGCTTTTTCCAGGGACTTAACTATAACAAAAAAAAAATGAATTCAAATTTGAAAAAATTACTAGTTCAGAAATTCCCTGGCCCATACATTATACAACGCGTCTTGACAAGATAGCGTAAAGGTGAAGCATTCGGTTTCGTTTCGTAATCCATTTCCCCGTTATGTTCTTATGTTTCATTGAATAATAAAATATTTACAATGTCGCTGTGCAATCGGTTGGTGCATTCACACTTTTACTATAGAATGTAAACATATTTTCGGAATCGGTGCGACAGTAGCTTCCGATCAAGACCAGATTCAGTAAATTCTGCGCTCTGGAAGATAGCTTTTGGATTGCTAGAAATCCTACAGTCGATTGCTCAAAACAATTCCCCACTCCAGCCTCAGCGAAGCGGAACGAAGCTGCAAAATCGGTCGTTGCCGTTCCATGTTTAATTGTTTACATTCTATACTTTTCCAGTCATATTACTTTTCCTGGCTAGTCGTGCAAAATGACGGTCAGTTTTAGGTAAGTTTGAGGATTTTCCAGGCAGTGTACAATAGGAAAATGGTGTCCTGGTCTCGGAAAAATATCTACAGTGAAGTTTTGCATCACCTCAAACCACAACAGCTGCTTAAACCCTGACATATATAGCATTTTAGTAGGCTAAGTAAAATCGCGTCACTCATATTTTAGGGGAATCCCCCATTTTCAGCCGATATTCTTCCAGCTCAACACATGCACAGCACACAGATACAGGGGATGAGTAACATAAAAAAGTTGCTAGAATGTGTTTTCAACGCATGAGGCATGGGAAACAGACTGAAAACAACGATATTTTGAAAGCCTACCAATTCTGAACAACCCTACTGCACATCATGCACTCATGGTATACATATTCACAGATCGCGTGTATGTCTAACATGAGTATTTGTAGGCTATATGCCGCAGAAAAAAACAGAAAGGACATAATGATGTTGACTTGTTGAGTTTTCATTCTTCTTCCCTCAACTTCCAAAACCAGCGATTAATCAGAGCAAGAGCAAGCTTAACCATAACTAATTGATGAACTATATCGCTTCGAAGTATCAAAAGTTGTTCACAAATATTTTTCCAATAGTCTGCCACCTGTGTTTGATGACTTTTTCATACCTGCTAAAAATGTCCATTCCCATTACACGAGATCCTCGTGAAAGGGAAATATCTACTTACCCCCACCCAATAGCAACCTAACTAAGAGATCTATTGACTACTCGGGACCTATCATTTGGAATGCATTACCACCACATATCCGTGAATTGCCTTATAATAGATTCAAAAAAGCCCTACTTGATCACCTCTCGTCGTTACACTAACACTGTTGCCCTACCTCGCCCACACATTGCTTCATTGATCATTTGCTACCATCGTTTAATTTTTCTTCTATTTTCCTTTCTTAACTAAACATGTTTTACAGCCAGACTGTTCAGAGTCAAGTGTACCTGTTTGATGCTGGTGTGATCAGACTAGATGACCTTCACGGTCTTATCGATCATTCCTATCTAATACCGAATACTGTGCACGCATATTTTCTGTACCGCCATCACTGCCGTTTGTTATGTATTTCGGTTGGATGAAAATAAAGACTCTCTCTCTCTCTCTCTTGATGCATACTATAATATTTATTGTGTGTTGTATTTATGTCATTTTATCAATATACCTATTCCAGTTACTGCATAAGAGGTTAAAGGATAAAAAAAAATTGGGAATCATTGATTCTTCAAAGGGCTCTGTGTAAAGAGAATCTGAACTGATGCTTTATGTTATAATAAATCTGTAACTGTTGGCAGTGGTCAGATTCAATTTTTTTGTCAGCCGGTTCTATCACAAATGTCACATTTTTCAGCCGGATGTAATACAAAGAGTCATTGATAGTAAGCTGCAGTAATGCTAACCGGTTCGTTGATCTCAAAAAACAATTCGTGAGATGTTCTAGAAACCACGACGAATGCGATCACCGACTGTAGGCTATATAAATCAACAGGTAGGCCTATACGGTAAATATGGGGTCGGCAACCCGTGGCACGCGAGATGATTTGACGCACACGACATATTATAACCATGTTTCGGGAAAACGTGAAACAGAAGTTTTTAAAATGGACAAAACTCCTAGGCGACCCAAAATCTTTTCGTAAATGGACAACAAATAGAGTCTTTTGGGGTAGATTTTAATTATCTAAAAAAGATGTTTTACTGGAATTTGTGTTCATGATAATAATGTGGGAACCCCACCCCAAAAATATATGTATATATACATTTATATAAGAGAGAAAATGTTATTAAATATATGCCTTAATGTGCAGAAATGAATTAAACCGTATTAGCAATTACGAAAGAACGGTAACCTAATATCGCATGAAATGAAACCGTTTGGATGCTTTAGCCTGGGGATGTACACTGTGCAGCCTGCGGGAGCGCGACTATTATATGAACTGGTATTTCGGCGCAGGGCATTTTCATGCTAGGAGACACGACCTAGACATATCATTTCGGGCAACATGCGACCATGCTCCTTCGTGCGGTGTGTGCGCTGCCATAATGATTGGCGGCGATAAAGCCGTGAAATAAAAAAAGCCTCATGTTGGCCAAAACGTTCGACATTTATATATCTACTCTCCAGGCGCCGAAATGACCAGCGCCGAATAGGCCAGCACACGCATCTTGAGCTGCAAGTATCAAATGAGACCCGCCGATGAAAATAATGAGACACGTGTCGAAATGCGATTTTGGAATCGTGTTCGTCTCACGAAAGTAGATATTCTTCTAGCTTCGTCTGGTACGTGTAAGCGATTCCAATATAGGCTATCTAGCTAGAGCAACGACAACCCTTACCGCTTTACCACGACCTTTGGAGCTTTGCAGACAATTCTAGTGTCAGACCAATCTTATAATGTGAAATCAATCCGACTTGTATGATACAGGGGTGCGAGGCCATATCATCGCAACAGCATTTGTGAGACTGTCACAGATGAGCGATCATAACGCGACTAAAAATAAACGATGCATATACTACGTATATTAGGCGATAGGTCTGGTGCGGTAGCGACCAAAATTTATGCCCGTAGCGAACAATACTTTAAGAATCATGGCATAACCGTTGCCAGCTACAGACAATTGGTTGATGGGGTTCCTTGCTGGTAACGCAAAATATGACAAATTTAAAAATGTTTGGCAGCCAAGTTGGTAGTATTTTGGCAGTTTTTTTGGCATTCTGGCACGCTGCATACGAAAAGTTGCAGGTCCATGCGGCAACTGCTTCATGTGATAAAATATCGCTACGGCATTCACGAACAGAATCATGAGATCACTTTGAGTGCAATGATTCCTGAAATAAATATGTGACAGATAGGCTACCGCAGGTACACTGAAAATCATACGAAATGGATGTGAGCCACAATTTGATGAAACACACCCAGAGTTAAGAATACCTGCAACTTGACAGGTGACCCTAAAGCGAGGAAACTGTGGAAAAGGCGAAAAATCTCGATTCCTAAAGCGCTGAAACAGCGGAAAATTTGGAAAGCGGAACACTCGGTCATTTACCTCTATAGATCCAAGTATAAAAACGAGGAAATAGAGAAACACCTCAACTTATGAGTTCAATGCGAAAGAGGACGAAACCCCGTATCGGGAATAGCTAATTATGGTCGAAGAATTAAACCTATCAAGTAACTAAAGGTGAAAAGTTCGATAAATGACCATTATAGACGCCCAGCTCCACCTAGCAAAAAGTAACTAGAAAACTGCGAAACAGCAAGAGACCCAAATTTCTGAATATAAGGCGAGCTTGGCCTGAAAAGCAGCACAGAACTGTCGTAAAATGTTGGAAATTGAACTTATAAAGTATCTGAGGGTGAAACATTCAATCACTGACCATTATAGACGGTCGATCTGACCTCGAGGAAAATATCTAGAAAGCGCGAGACTGCGGAAACCCAAATCTTCGAATTTACCAAAATGTTGCTGCTACTTTGAGATGCCAGCAAACGCTGAATATAGCCTACGTACTGGAAATCTCTTGAAAACAGCTACATTGTATAAAATACCCATGATAAAAATGCAGTGAATATAACGAGAAGCCCGTCATTGTCTTCACACTAAACCAATTCCGTACCGACACGATTTCGGCGTACATCCTCGTGAAACTGAAAATTTAATATTGGTTTTCAATTCGTACAGTTATACCATTGCCTTCACGGACCGTAAATGGAATATTCGGGTTGTAGGAAACTCCTCCATAAATTCTTCCGCTTATTCTTACAGAGCAACCAGTTATTCACGATACACATCATTTGGAAAAACTGAACTCGACGCAGACGTGATTTGTCGTCGAATAAAGAAAACCCTCGATATCTTCGCAGCAAAATCGTCAGGTGAAGTGCTGAATGCCTCAAATTCTTCTTACTGATCGGTAGGGCGATTATTTTTTGACCAAAAAAATGAAAGATTTCGACCTAAAAAATCTGAATTTTGACATTTTTGGACCTTAAAAAACTAAATTTTAATCAAATTTTGGCCTAACGTATGCAAATTAGGTGTTTTCCCAAATAATGTTAGAATTGTACTAGGCTACAGAGATGAGCATGGATTAGGATTAGGATTTGAAAAAACAGGATTTGTGAAATTTTGTCGGATTTGGATTGGATTAGGATGAGAGATTTTTTTCTGAATGGATTTGGATTGGATTTGTCTATTTTCTGGGAGATCGATATGTCTTGTGGCGAATGGCGACAAACTTCATTCAGATCAGTTATTAATGTACTTATGGTTACTAAGTTATCCTAAATCAAGGGAATCGTTGGTTGTGAAAGAAAATTTTCCGATTCCTCCCTTGCATAAATTAGCATTTTTTCTGAATTTCCATTTAGAATCGGATTAGGATTGGACATGGACTTAATATGAAAATGTTATGGATGAGGATTTGAATTGGGATTTTAAGGTTTGGATTTGGATTGGATTAGGACATAGAAATTCCAAATTCGCTCATCTCTGCTAGCCTACTTATCCTCATTTCTGGTTCAAATTGTCTGTCCTTACGAAGTAGCTTGCCATGAAAAACTTTTTCGACTCAATATTACAGTCAAATTTTGACATGACAATACAATATTTTAACAAAATCTGACCCTATGATGAATGCTAATAGTTACATGAGGTATTATGGTGAAAATAATTAAAATTTGTTGTAGTACATCGAAAGATACCGTCCTACATTGTTGGGTAGAAAGTGTCTGTCCTTACAAAGCAGCTTGCCAAGAATGAAGATGTGACGAGATAGTGCAGTGGTGCAATCCACAGCTACAACACCAATGGTTTGTGGCTTCTGGTCCGACCGAGGTTGACTCCAGAATTCCTACCTAAGAGTTGGAGGTTTATCTAGGCTCCTCCTTACCATCTCATCCGCGAAAGCGGTGTCTTAGAAAAAGCCTAGAAGTAGGCCTTGGTACAAGTCGGCAGATACACAGCAGATACGGAATCGTGAATAGGAATGTTGGCCTGGTACAAATGACAATCGTAGTCGACAAACACCATGAATATATAAACAAAAACAAGAAGGATGGAGAAAGAACGTTCACTGTAGCAGCAGTTGGCTGACAACACGGAAGTTGTGCGTGCGCTCACTGCTGGTGACACGCCGTGTTGCTTCATTCTGACAATGGTTTACATCTCAATTTTTCATAAAGATGTAAGAACCATGCAATGCCCACGCAGTCTTGGTTCACTTAGGATATTGCGGTACCTTGAGCATAACACCATGTCAACCTTTTTATTTCATTTGACTGTTTATGATTCACAATGAGCAGACAATGGGCCTTCTACAACGGTAGGCCTATAAACAGGGTTGCCATGCCGTCCTTATTTCTAAGATTTGTCCTTATTTTGAAGGGCCACGTCATAGAAAACTCAACTGTCCTTATTTCTAAGAAATGTCCTTATTTTCGACTTGCGTCCTTATTTTGTCTTATTTTCAACCACTATTGAACTTCGATCGTTTTCCTCTGGTATCTGTGTTGCATTTGCATAATATTCTAAATTATGCTTTTGCGTCGAGATTTTATGATATCATAACTGAGAGGAACTCTCGTGACGTACTAACAACAATATTTGACTTTCAAGTGGCGAGATAGCTAGGACAGTGGTATAGCAGTTTCGTCTGTTCTAAGCTACAGAAGCGGACGTCATTTAAGCAGTAAACAGCAGTGCCACGTTCCTGCTGTTTGGTCCACANCAGAATAAGCTCAAGCTGTGGGGAAGNCAGCATTTATTGCGTAGTGAAAAAAGGCGCAGTGCAGTCAACACATTGGTTAAAAAGTAGTAAAGCTATAAATCATTCATAAATTCNTTTAAATTATATTGCACTTGNGCATATACATTTAGCTACTAGNAAGGCTAAATCTGATTAGTTAAAATGAGCANTCGTAAAAACGTTTTTCGTGACGATTATGAGANAGAATTCAAAGGTNTCNATCTAACGAAGCTTGATGGGCGAGTTCAAAACCAACNTGTATCTTTTTTGGGGGGGGGGGCTGACGAAGTGCTGTTTCGGTCCTAAGTAAAGGTAAACCTAGACCTGAGCTGTTGTGAGATCCANGAAGAACTTTCTAGTAANAANGAGTTGCTGGAGCAGATTGTTTCAGGCGAGAAGTATGGAATGNGATATGCCACGGNTCGTATAAATACAAAATATGTACAANANCGCCTTTTCATGCTAATCTAAATTTTCGATTGTCCTTATTTTTGGGTCCATGTCGATGGCAACCCTGCCTATAAAGTAGGCTTCAAGCTGTAAAATGTCAAACGATAAGTTCACCGACTGTGCAAAATCTGCTATACAAATGAAATGCAGGTTGCAAAAAATATTGTCTTTGTAAACAATTTTTACATTTTTTTGACTTAACGCTAAAATTTTGACCTTATCGGCCTACTGATCAGCATTTTAATTCCTCGTTCTATAGTAACGGTGTGCTCGAAAGATACTGAAGTCAAAACTTGAAAAACACTGTATGGTGGTGCCTATGAGTCATATGAGGAGAATTGTTTTGACATTACTTTCACCATATAGGCCAGGGGCGGGCAACATACGGCCCGCGGGTCGGATCCGGCCCGCGATGGGATTTTGTGCGGCCCACCGACAGTTTACGGTTTTACGTAATGATGTGGCCCACGTCGCCGTCTACAGGCAATTGAGCGCAAACATTTTCGATCATAAACATTAGCAAGAGCAGGAGTTTCCAAAAAAGTAATAATTAAGAATGAACCCGCCCGAAGTGAATAATCTGTGATAAGCTAGTGAATGTATAGTATATTCTTATGCTACGATCAATGTTCAAAATTATATTTATACGTGCTGTAAATTTTGGAAGAAACCACTTGCTCAGACACTCTTCAATATCATTGATCAAATTCATTCATTTATGCCAAAAATTTTCGCGCTTTGCGCGACTAGAAGCCAAATGCACTCAGAATTTTTGATCACATTAATACCATCCGATTTGAGCTCGCCCGTGAATCGGTCGCCCAACCCAGATATAGTTCGCCCGCCGGATGGAGAAGTTGCCCGTCCCTAATATATGCTATCCCTGTATATTCCCGCCATCTGCAACATCATATGATTTGGCAAGCTGCATATACTTATCAATGTTATGTATCTTATGATTATTACCCTACAGATAATATTCTCGATTTGGTGAAGGACGGCCGATATATGAGAATACGTTTCGAAGACCTAGCATCGGATACTGTCAGCTGGACGGAGAAACTTTTTCAGTATGTGGCCCATCAGATGCTTTGAAATATGTTTCGAATAACGGTAGCGTTACAATATGAAATGACACGCACGAATTGCATGCACCTTGCGATTCTTTCACAACGTGTCACTGTTAATAGTGGCTATATAGTGACTTACCGCAGGCCGATTGCTGTTAAACAATGATTCTCAACCGAGGGTCCGCGAAGCATTTTCAGGGGTCCGCGAAACCTCCAAATTTATAAACCTAATTTTATTGTTTTGATTGGCGAAATCACAAGCTAGTTTCGATTGATAAATGCTAAAACTTCATAATCCACATAATTAGGATGGTCGTCTAAGATGAAATATAATAATCCATTTTAGTTGCCAAATTGCCAATAGCCTACTAATACAAACGTTTGTTTAGGCATGTTTTGTTGTGGTTCTGGAATAAATTTACTTTCTCCAGTGATACATGCATATCTGCTATTCCAGAATAACTTCAAAACGAGCTGTTAGATAGAAATGACGATGCTAGACGTTACATCATCACTAGAAATCTGTTGCTCAATTTTGCTGTCATTACTGTCATATATGTTGCGATCATACCAAAGGTGTCGTTGGAAGCGTTGCGCGTTCCGCCACAGCCTATCTTTGTGGAAATGTATTTTTGGCACTCGTTCATATCAAATAGACAGCGCGTATTTTGAAGACACCACGGCTAATTTCACGTATTCTGTGACAGATTTCGCCTTGAAATAATAAAAGCCTTCCTAAATTTCTACATAAATAGTAGGCTATTATGTTATAGTTTCGAGAATATGGTGACTTAGTTGATCTTTATCACTATTCTGCAGTTGATATTTGCACTTGCCAGATGACGGATGCATGATAATAGAGACAAATTTTAGGCTACCATATTTTGGAATCGGGAAAGGAGTTCACTTTTGCCAAATCTTAAAAGCTACTTGATCGAAACAGAAAGCAGCCGATTTCGCAATATTTACTGTAAATTTTGTCGAGTTGACTATCGACTCCCAGAATACCCACATTTTTCTTAAATTTAGTGGTGTTGACTAAATAAAAAAAGGTCGTCACTTTCGTTCGACTCCCGAATGACCCGCTCGAGCTTCCATATTATGTATTTCCCCTCATTTATGCCGATTTTCAGTTGAACCTGTCCATTATCCTAGCTGTAGAACTGTAAAGGATGACGAATTGCCAAAAAAGAGGACATTTAGGTGTCCTCGGAGGCCATTTTGAAAAACCGAAAAAGGAGGACAAATCCTCCTAAAGGAGGTTGTATGGTATGGTAACCCTAGATAATTTTGATCCAAAACTTTGGGGATCCGCGGGGTCCAAACGGCCCAAAAGGAGTCCACGAAGACAAACAGGTGGAGTCCCATCGCTCTATACCTATAGCAATAGCATGACAGTCCATACGCTCGCTCTCGCTTTCGTATAATCCATCAGATTTCCAAATATAACCATTACCGAAAGAGAGACCTATCTTCCCTTTGAATGCTGCAGGTTTATGGGTAGCGAAATACCGCCGGAAGTCAAGTCCAATCTTCTCGAAACTTTGCAGCAAGACAGAGCAGAGCTGGAGAAGATGAAAGAATTCGATGAAGCCAAGGTGACTTGAACGAAGATATTGCAAATCGTATCTGGAGTTAGGAATATAATGCCTGCATTCTACAGGCCGAAAAGCTGCTCAAAATGTTGGATGACCCCTTTTCACCGGTTAAGGATACGAAGGAAGTGTTGCAAAAGTGGAGGAAGGGGATTTCAATGGAGATGGTTCTGCAAGTTCAAAAGAATTGCAAAAATGTGATGGAGGACTTGGGCTACATACTATTTGATGACGAAAGGAAACTTCGAAACACGACAATACCTTTCTTTCTTTAATTGATGGTCGGCTTGATGCTTTTATAGGGCAACCAGATCTTCACAAACTTCACTTACTTCTGCGAGCAGAATATATTCTACATTCAGAAGCGATAAATGCAATGAACGTATATTTTTCTGAGTAGATTTACAGGAATGTGGTAGACGGAGACGGTGTATATATTAACGTCACCGTAGTCGGAGTTCGAATCGGAGTATTGAAAATGTCTGGAGTCGAAGTCGAAGTCGGTGGTAAAGTGAACTGAAATCTCAGCCATGCACAAAACAAATTGATGGTTATGGGGTCCAAACTCACATCCATATAGGGGGACTTATTTGGAGGCTTGTGAACAACGGGGATCACAGATGCTTAAATTGAAATGATGGACAGAGCCCTTTTTAATCCCAGCTATTAGGGCTAGGTAAATTCCAGCGGCCGAAATTTGGCTCAGAAATGCGCCAATTGATAACACTGCTCGCCAGACCGCTGCTCACTTGCATCTGAGCTGAAGCATCGTTATTCCAGATGGTATTGTTGCGTCATAACCATGTCAAACTTCATCACAGTAGTGATAAATTCGACGATGATTTTAGGGTGTGCCATGGCCACGAGAAGAATAAAAATTTTATTCTCGTATTCAGTATTGCGGTAGCTTTCGATCGTTACCAATTTCGCGCTCGGGAAGCCAGTTGATGTAGTGCCATAAATTGCATTCGGTCAAATGGTGAAAACGCAGAGAATGACGTAACCAATGCCAGTGAGCCGTGCGATTTGGTTGTGTCCACTCCACTGTAGGATACTATGGTCTAACCTTGCAGCATAAAGGGGCGTTGCAGTTGCCGATCGTCTTAGATGTAATGTATATCTATATCATTGCTCGCAGTTACGGTGCTGTAAAAAATCGGTTATTCTTATGGTTTTAATCATATCATACAATTTCTTAATTGCTCACTTTGGGAAACAAAATGAAAATGCCTCCGGGCCAGCAAAGTCTTGAACGGATGCTGTTTGGCCTCCGGTGTTAAGACAGCTCAGTGCCCATAATTTACCGTGAATCGTGCTCGTCCGGTCAAATAAATGTGAAGTAAATATTTTAGTCGCAGAGACCAGTATTCGTGATAGCAATATCGGCAATCCGAAGGTGTTGTAAGAGGGTTAGTGGAGTGGTGTTGTTCATTAGAGTGTAACTCACTGCTTCAGAAAGGTCGATGTAAACCAAAATGTTCTGGAACGATCTACGTCCCTGTACTACAAGGGCTACAGTTAGTGTAATACCTGCTATTGAACTATATGCGTAACTAGACCATCGGTAAGATAGCTATGATTTCAAGACGCATAACATAAAAATTGTCTTTGCATTGTTCTGGAGGATAACACACACACACACACAGAGAGAGAGAGAGAGGGCGCTGCACCAGAGTAGCCTATATGGTACTATGCTTCTAACCCTTTGTGGTCATAATGTGTTTCGATAGCTGGACATTACCTGAACCAAGGTTTGCGAATGATTGTGCATATATAAGCGCAACCCGTAAGAGTGTTTTAGCTGTTAAGTTTCGAATAAAGATATCAAGTTGGTATGCCAGTTGCATAGTAGGCCTATCATTGCAAAATGCAAATACTGCATTAAATTTCACGCAGTGACAAAACCGTAATGAATATTTTGCGCCGGTGGGGAATCGGCATTGCATTGGGACTCATCAATATGGTGGCATATTTACAGTGGAAACACCAGCACCCAGCGGGGATATGGAAATCGCTTTACGATATGAATTCTTTGTCAGCACCTTCAAATTGGCTCAGCAACAGCGATACAAAAAGACAAAAAGTGGTGATTTTAATGACTCAAATGAGAAGCGGCAGTTCGTTCACGGGAAGAATATTCGCGGGAACGAACGGCAGCATGTACCTTTACGAACCACTGGTTACCTTCGGCCGCGACTGTACTACTCTTGTCGAATACAAAATGAACTTCCTCACGCAGCTTCTCAACTGCAACTTTTCCAATATACAAAAGAACTATGATGTCGGGTTCCGGGCTTCGCATGTGTACAGGCCGAGGTGCGCCGACGTCGGGTTTTGCTTCAACAAACCTGAGCTGTTGCGCGGGTACGCAGCCACGTGTAGGCGTGTTTTAAATGACGGACCGCCAAATGGGGAGTTTAATCGCAAGTCTGCCAAATGCGGTTATCCGTTGAAAGAAGATATCCTTCACCAGCAATGCCTCGACGCCAAAATCGTTTTTGCGAAGATCACGAGAGTGTGCACCCTCGATCAGCTGCAAGAGGTCTTCAACTATTTGGAGTCTGCGGGGAAAGATGCATACGTAATTCATTTGGTGCGAGATCCCAGGTTTGAACCAACTATGATAGGTGTAGGCTAGGGTTATGACTGGAAAAAAAAATTCAAAATTTTGTGTGTCCTGTAGTCACAAATGATGAACTTTTGTGTCCTGATTTCAAAACTTACAAAAGTAAAGACTGTTTGAACAAAAACCTCCCGCACAAAATTTTTCCAGTTTTCACTGTATGAAGGATAGGCATTCTTTTGTAGATATACAGACTATATAATTTATATATCGACTGATTTGAATTTAACTGACCCAATTCCAATTGCGAGGATTTAAAATAGTATTTTGGTACATTTTGATCGCCCAGATTGAATTATTCCTATCGTGTTCTTGTTTACAGTCAATATTAAATAGTTAATAAATAATTATTTATTCCGATTTTAGATGTAGACTGTATAAGTGTATATCGCGAAAGTAGAACAACTCTAGGTATTTTCAGCGGTCTAGAAAACCGTTTAGAAGAATAAGACGTACAGGAAAATTTGAAAATCTCATATTTCATATGTGACACCGTAGCATCTGTTAATACTGGACGGCAGAATGGCGCTGTTTCGAAACTGCGAAATGCAATGATGAGCATGGGTTTTCATATCCCACAATATATTGTTTGCCAACGTCATATTATCGATTCTTGAAGCATATATTAGAGTTCTTCAATCCAACGTCTTCAACAAATCCAACTCTCAGCCACAAATTTGGAGATGATGTGGTAAATCACTACGAAAACTAGGTGCAATCCACCAAGCAAGAATTTCAGATGAAATTATTAGAAAACCGAGGATGTAGGGATGATTTTAAGTTTATCTATGGCATGTGCAGAACATGCCGCTCATCCAAAGAAAATAGTATAGATTACCACTAATCAAATGGCATAAACTTCCATCTCTACGTAATGCGAGATGGTGCTCAAGGGCCATGATTGCGTACTTCCAAATCCCCAGATGGAGAATAACTCTGGAGATATCATGCTTATTCATCGCAAATGCGTGTCAGGAAGACTGGTATTCTAACCAGATGTCTAAAGATGGAATTTACTAGAGCCCGATCGATTATCGGTTCGTCGATAATATCGAGACGATATCACACTTTGAAAGANTTATCGGTATCGACCATTANGAGCTGAAAAACTAACGGCAATTTGCGTGTGACGTCACAACATGGCGGNAGGAAGNCAGAAAACTATAATCTTTGATCGCTAGACNGAGAATATTAATATATTTCATATAGCTTACACTTTACAGGTGACCAGANGCAGCCTTTCTATAGTTCATTTCATGTTCAAGTATAACAAAGGCTGTAAAGATGTTCAAATAAATGCCCTCTGAAGCTTAGAAAATGTGCTTATGTATACATTCAACTTCTTTTGAATATCGGCTGAATGTATTGGGGTTATCNGCTAAGGTGTGAGATATTGGTTTTATCGGTATCGACCCAAAAATCCAATATCGGTCNGCCTCTAGAATATACCAAAGATNATTTGCTNCTATCTTTGCGGTCGAATGTCCTACAGCGATAAAGTGCCCCAAAACCCCATTGGAAGTCGGATNTGTCCGTCGTAGATGTCCCTGGCACTAACATAATAACAGAAANGGAAGTCAAATTGANGGATGAACTTTACNANAAGTGCAAAAGGACATATATTTGAAGATTAAATTTGTAGCAAAGAANANCTTTGAATTNTAANTNTTTTTCCNTATTTGGACCAGTGTCGAAAATTNANNTNANNTTGTGCNGGACATTTTTTTCGATTTGAACAAAATGATTANAANTTTATTAATTTATANCAAAATGTTCATCAATTCCTGCTACAGGCAAATTTTTTTTTAGTCATAACCCTAGTGTAGGCGTCGTGTGCAATCTGTGCATACAAAGAAATTTATGATTGGCCGGCAAATAATCCGTAAGAGGCTACCTTTCTGTCACAGGGAACTTGAATAGAATAGCTACTCTCCATAATCATAATAATCGTCGGTTCTATAATTTTATCCAGTCAATCGGCCCTGTACAAAGACGAAAATTTGCGAGCTACAGTTGAATATCAGGGAAGGGGTGATTACAAATTGATAATATGCCACGAATTCAGTATGACGTAGCGAACATATGTCACTCAAGCTATTTGGGCGTGGGCACTGGCGCATTTGGCCCAGTTTATGGAGGAAGCGTAATTCGGTTCGATTCTTCTTGCTGATCACTTTGAAACGAACAAGATTGGTTGTGCTCGAACAGACAACAATTACAGGCTTATTCACATAGTATATTCTTGTATTCCACAGATCAACCACTTATTCAAGATTAACAGCATTCAAAGAGAAATCTCCGACGAATCATAAAGAGATTTGCGACCGAATACGAAGAAACCTCGCTATCCTAGATCCGAACTTTCAAGGTATATGTTCTAACGGTGTTGACTGGTGGTGGTGCGTCTCACAACTGACTCCAATTCAAGCGGCGAAAAGTCCGTCACTGGGCTCGCGACTGGTATATTATACTGGCTACAACGATTCAAGTAGGCCTATCAATTGTAATGACTAATAAGTCAAGCAGTGGAAGTCGATTATTTTCGACCAACTGAAATAGATATACGCCTTCGCGCCCAAAGAAGTAGCCTATATTATCAACGAAAAATATAGTTTCAATTAGAGCCCGACCGATATCTAACACCTTCCCTTCATGTACCGAAAACACCTATATATTCAGCCGATATTCAAATAAGGTGGAATATACCTCAAAAGGCGCATTTTCAAAAATTGTCGAGCATTTATATCAACAGCTTTTACAGTCTTTGTCATACTCGATCTCGAACATGATATAAACTAGAAAGGCTGCATCAGGACACCTTGAAAGAGTAAGTTATATGAAATACAGCAATATTCCCAGTCTAGCAGCAGTCAAGGATTGTATAGTTTTCTGACATCCTACCACCATTTTGCGATGTCACGAAAATTGCCGATATTTTATCACCTCCAATGGCCGATATCGGTAGTCATTTCAAAGTGTGATATCGACTCGATATTTTCGGCAAACCGATAATAATCGGTCGGGCTCTAGTTTCAATACTATATTTTCAACATTAGAGCGCTGAATCCTC
Organism: Botryllus schlosseri; assembly: GCA_000444245.1. Lineage (NCBI taxonomy): Eukaryota > Metazoa > Chordata > Ascidiacea > Stolidobranchia > Styelidae > Botryllus > Botryllus schlosseri. Next base: position 2,007 of record ATSW01016190.1, on the reverse strand, counting down.
GGCGTGCTATAGTTAAGCACCGAAAAACATGTTGCGCAAGGCTACGAATATTCACGGACCGAGTACAGTCGATCAACCCACACATTTGTCAGTGGTCACAAAGGGCCACGGAGTAGTCATGGTTGAGAAATAGAACTTGTAACTTGCATCATTTTCCTCACGGCCGCAAAAAAAGACGAATTGCAGATTGGAACAGCGAGTCATGGTTACTTTTATGACGTCATACCAGGTGGTACTCGAATACTGGACCAGACCCGAAACTTAAATACTCGACTCGGAATCGAATCACTCACGTTTGAGACAAGTCGCTATAGTCGCAATTGACCGTTTGCCACAGGGTTGCGCAATGCGCACCTACGCGACAAATCCGAAATCGCAGCACTTATTGTTGCTCATGTTCTGCGTGGCCGTTTGTATTTGCGGATTTGGACTTCTTAAATTGTCTCTCCGTTAAATTTCGGTTAAGTGAATACATTTTAGAAGTTAAAGCCCAACTGTGAGAGCACGTTTGTCGGTGGGCAATTCTGGTGCTCGGTAATATACAAACCTGTAACGGCAGCGAAACTTTTCGTGGTGATGAGTGAATTTCTCAATTCATAGCATTTCTATGTCTATATCATATGTGCCGTTGGTTTTTTTCAATCTATGCATCGGTTGGAAACTTGGTGATAATTTCGATCAAAATGTATCCGACTTGAAATGCGAATTTGTAGCAGGCCTACTGAACTAGGTTCTGGCTGTGACGCCTGATAATCACATTGGCGACCTGATTAGGCGAGGAGGGTTGTCGTGATTGCACGCTGTTATGTTCTTGATCTTGCTGGAACAATAACTCATACGACGAGGTTGCACTATGAAATCAGTATATTATACAGCAGAATAACTTTGAGACAGGCGACACGATCCAGAGTACAGTTAAACGAAAGACCCGTACACGTACAAAACAGAACACAGAGTATAAATTTTAAATACCAAGCACGACACACGAGGACGAGGATATAATGATTGGCGGTAATTACTAATCTTATACAAATAAGAGACAAACGATACCAACGTAAAATGCACGAACATAACAGTCCTTCCCTGTAAGTTAAGAGTACATGGTAGCTTACGTTGGCCGATAGAATTCAGTTTGTTTTCTCATTCTAAGCGGATAACGTCTGCCCGAGGTTCGAGCAGGACTAGCTGCAGGACGTTGTGCCCTATTCCTGACCAATGTTTGCTCAACTTGTGGTTGCCGAGGCTGAGCAACTTCCTGTGTGGCTGTATTATTGCCAACTGAAATCAAGCGTGGTTGGAGTTGGTTTTTGTGCCTTCTCCAATACCCATGATCTGTTGTAACAATGTACACAACACGTCCCAGTATTTCCGTCACCACACCTGCAATCCACTTTGGTCCGCGTCGGTAACTGCGAGCGTAAACCGAGGAACCAATCTCGAAATGAGTGACTGATTGTCCAGGCGCAACGGGTTTCGATTTAACGAAGGGCGAGCACAAACTTGACAAATTGCGCGGCTGCCGACCATGTAAAATCTCAGCAGGCGTTTTCCAGTCGATGCCCGGGTAAGGTGCACATCGGTACGTAGCGAGAAGTGTTTGGAGCGCTAAGTTGAAATCTTTTCCCCCGTCGCAATTTTTTATCAATCCAGCTCAAGTCTGGACGAAACGCTCCGCTTCCCTCCAAGCTTTCGGGAGTTTTGGGCCATTCGCGATATTGACGATCAGACGCTTCCATTACTTTGCGGCAAGCGTCGCAACTCTTTACGAGATTTTCAATGTCGCGATTAATGGGAGGTCATGCGATGTAACGTTGAGCCATCTGCTTCGTTTTCGCGATACCCCAATGTCCTTCGTGCAACAATGATAAGGCTCGCGAGCGAAGTGACTGCGGAATTACTACGCGCTGAAAACCATCAATATTGAGCATGACAATGTTTTCGTGCAGAGAAAGCGAATGTTTGCGAGTCGAAAACCAAGAAAAATCATCAATGTGCGTCTTTGGATTC
>ATSW01016186.1:0-11425 GCA_000444245.1 Botryllus schlosseri | reverse complement strand
GGTCGGATGACTAAAAAAGGCCCCTCAACTCCAGAAATACGTTTTTGTTACCACACTTTACGTAGGTCTGCAGAATAAACGGAGTACATTAGCAAAAACCCGAAAAAGGAGGACAAATCCTCCTAAAGCAGGACGTATGGTAACCCTCGTAATCTGAATTCTTCACTTATTGCGTGGGAATAAAAATTTGACTGTATTACTGAAATTTTAAAAATCAACTTCAATCTCGCCACTTTCTTTAGAGGGCAGGTTGCTCCACGAATTATGTGTGCATTTACCAGTTTTCTGTGAATAAAGAACATAATAATAACCACAGCTCAAGAACAGTTTTACAGCGGTAAAGATCCAACCGCCTAGGCCACATATCATATGTAACTTTGTTAAGTTCAATCCGCAAAGTAATCTTATTCATGCTTCCAAAACAATATTTACAACAATACCGTACAGTGTACGTGTACGTACGTACATCTATAGAGACCTAACCTATCGAGCGAGGTAGTGTAATGGTTATGCGTCCGGCTTCTCGATAGGTAGGTCGTGGGTTCGATCCCCGGCCGGGTCATACCACAGATTCGAAAATTGGTATCCGCAGCTATCCTGCTAGGATGCATATGGAGGAGAAAAGACGGGGGCGCAGACTAGATGACCTCACGGCCGTATCGCAACTCCGTCGACAAAGCATCTCGATGGTGCAGGCGAAAAAGAATATCATACCTCTCTCTTATCTATAGCACATTCCTCAATTTGATACGGCGAGTAGTTTAGTAGTGACAGTAGCGACTTACGATACCCATGGGGAAGGTATACTTGTCTTATGGCTCAGATTAGTGCCTCTTGATTAGAGGTTCGTCTGCGCTTCTCATCGTCTATGGGCGCAGTGTAGGCCTATATAAAATCCCAGATTGAATGAAGCTGAGCCGACTCTTAGTCCGCGGTGACAAAGATACAGACGCTTGACAAACGGAGGGGTTGACTGATTCAAAGGCAACGAGAACGTCAATGAACCGCCGTGGCGCGCATGAAAAGTACTACTGTCACAAGTGTGAATAGAACAAACAGAAAAGAGGCAGGATTCATGTATCGGATGATTGAATAAACTCATGCATGATTAGTCATCCGTTATTCCTCAAATCAAGCTAACTGAAAAATTCACATTGGTTTTGCAGGATACGAAATCAATGTTAGGAACCTCTGTCGACGGTACTGCCGCGTAAGAAGAAATACGTACATCGGTGCGCCATGCATGCGAAGGCGAAAGTTAACCGGTAAGTAGCCTATAGGTATCTCAATCAGGTGGCGATCCTAAATTGGGCAAAATACAATCAGCGTAACCTACCCATCCTCGGTATATATCTTGACATCGACTAGAACAGTGGTTCGCAACCGCTCATGGTCCGTGACCGGGTCCCTGCCGGTCTGCCAAGTATATCAGTCTATATCCCAATTCCAAAATGCTAGATGTTGGAGGCTTGTCCATTAATTGGAGAAATGAAGTATTAAATTTTAAATTGAATCCGAAATTCAAAACGTATTTTCCGCATAGTGTCGTAATATATAGTTCATGGTCTGTTTTGGACTTAGCGTAACAATGTGACAAGTGTTGCACAAAACTGTTTAAAACAGGGGTTCCCAAACTTTTTATGGTGGTGAACCCAAATTTTGATTTGAAAATGTTGCACGACCCACCTTACAATTTGGCGTGCCTGTTACTAAAATAAAATGCTCAGCACCTTCGCAGAAACCTACTTACGGCCTATGTGTGTGAAACTGACGACTATGTTCGCAGTAATAGCAATTGTGAACTCGTCAACCTTCGTCGTTAGATTAGGAAACACAATCAAGACTATAGCAACAACATATATAGGTCTTTTGGGACGATTTCAATCTATATGCAATCGACGTATAGCCAAGTACATGCTATGTGCAATATTAAGTCACGAGAAATACAGATAACGATCTATAAGTTATTTGGCCGTGCCGAACTTGTGTGTATAATGTATATGTATTAAACTGTTAACACATAGCACTACCAGTCATTTGTAGTTTTCCTGGAAGGAAGAATTACCGACTTAATGATTTTTATTACTCTCCCGACAATTTAATCTCCATACACAGTGATGGCCAGACACCAAGTTATAGTAGGTGGCATTTTAAAATGACGCTTCCACAATTTGTTACCTTGTTCACCGGCTTTGCATTCCTCACAGACCGTGTTTTCTTTAATTTTGAAAAAAATGAACTATTCAGAAATGAGCCACCAATACCATCCGCTTAATCAGCATTCTTGTAGCCCAATAGTCATGGGTACTCAATTTTTGTCTCCGCGACCCCAGAGAATAGACAAATGAACCCTAGCTCGGGAACGCCTGGTTTAAAATATAGCCTGTAACTCGTTTAGATTCAGGGACACCTCATGTGAAAGCTATAAGAAGTCGTTTACACACAGGTCGTTATATTTCGACAGTACGATTTAGCGACATTTAATAGTAGAATAAAGGCTAGCGAAAAACAAACTTGGAATTCTTTCAAAGAAACCGAACAATCACAATCAAATTAGGGCCCTTCGCTTTGCATAAACATCAGTAAAACAACGTATAAAACGTCTAATATCGAAAAGCTGTACTAAGTATTCAGTATTCACTTTTTAGTCGCATACATTTGTCGAAATTGGGATTTATGTTCATTTTGATTGTGAAAGTTCGCCGGTCCGCAACACTTCTGTTGATGTTTTACCGGCCCGCAAGTTCAAATAGGTCGAGAACTACTGCTAGCATAGGCGCCGAGTTACGGGGTGGCGGGGTGGCACAGCCACCTCATGACAAATTTATGGGGTGGCGGCCACCCCATACAATAAGATTAAACACCCGCCGTCGGCGATTTCAAATCATCAGCTTTGTCGATTAGCGAGTACGTGATAGCGCGTAAATGCCAACTAATTACCATTAACCGAGACGTGCGCGAATAATTGAATACGCAGCTACATCGGCGACGACGAACTAGTGCTTAAAACGCCCAAATAAATTGTAATCCGTGATTAGTAATCAGACATTCGAAGCAACCTCGTTTACGACGTTGATTTCGACACGCTTGCGCTGAGAAACACCATCTTCTTTCTCGGCCAGACGAGCGAATTCACGTTCTCCTTCTCTTCATTAAATTGTATTTGCGCCCATATTCGTTTACAAAATAATTCTTGAGTTAGTTCCGTGATAGTCTCTCTGATTGGAGGCTTGGATCGCGAAATAAGACAGTGTGTTTGTGTATGCCTGCGAATTGAAAATCATTCCTGCGCAAAGTGCGCACATTCATTACTCTAACAAGGCTCTGCCAACTTTTATCGGGAAATGCAACAATGCAGCTCAAACGTCGTTATAATGAGAAAACAATTGTCGCGATGTCAGACTCTGAACCGCCATTATGCTGTACGCAAGTTGAGGAATTACTGATTAGATGCGCGCTTTATCGTTTGCTATCATCTGTAGGCTACCAATTCTTGTCTGCTTTATTCACTAGTATTCCCTCGGTGTCACTTGTCAGTGTTTGATTTGTTATTAATACTGCGCATTGTGCAGTGCACGGCGTTGAATTACGTTGTCAGATATTGATGCAACACGAGATTCTCGGTGGCGCAAATTCTGAATTTATTTGATTAGTTTGAACGGGAACCAATAAACTTCATTGATGGACGGCTCTATCGAGCGCGACCATATCGCGGATCGAATTTAAAAACTATTAAATGTGTATTTCTATTGCTAAGGTCGCAGCATGCGCCCATATTGCTCTTGCTGCAATAACACGTGGATAACACCATTTTACGACCAAATTCGACAGGCTTATCGGGGCCTAGGTCGGCCGTAGGCCCCGGGCTGATATTAACCAGCGCGTTGTCGGTATTAAAACCCTAGGTGCGTAGCCAGGCAGTTTCTCATTTATAACTAGAAATCCCGTCCTTTTGAAATGCCAATTCACTAATTCGTATTATCGATGCTGCGTACTGCAAATTAGGGAGAATCATTTGTATTCGAAATGGGTCATCTATATCTCATGTGTACTATGGTCGGTGGTTTGTTTTAGCGCGTCCGCATGCAGGCCTGCTACCGTCCGCAGAAACATTTTCGCCAAACAGTAACAATCTCTGACTGTAATATTGTCTATGTTTATGTATCTTTTAGAATAAAACTTTGCCCCGTCTAAACAAATTGTGCTCGGCTCGTGCCATTGCCGAATCTGGGTATTTAGGTACCATGACTAGCGCACCCTGTAATTGTAATTATTGCGGGTTTGCGGCATGTCTGCAATTTCGTTATCAGCGCAACCTTGCCGGCCGATTGTGCAGTCTGATAAAATTGATCACTACTATGCACTTCGCACAGCTTACCGATGCTGATTTTAGCAAACTAACGATCCTTTATTAGATGTACAAATTCGACCTCATCGTTAGAAACGTCGATTTCAGTGCTCTGAGAAACACCATCTCCTATCGCAATTTGACGACCAAATATACGTTCACCTTCTTCTTATTAAAGCGTTGAAATATTTTGTGAACCATTTTTGTAATAAATATTCTCGGAGCGCCAAGTTGAACAGTGTATTATTGTGTGTGCCTGCTGGTTGGAATTTATTCCAGTGCCCATAACATTAATCCAATTATGCTTTGCGAATGTAAATCGGGAAATGACAGCAATGCAGTCAAAATCGATGTTTTATTCAACAACCAATTGTCGCGATGCGAGCTTCTCAATACTAAGTAAAATCCCATTGTGCTGGCCGCGCGCGTTTGTAATCATCATTATTGTCTGTCTTTCGTGTTCCAGAATTGTCGCGCCGTGTTACGCTCATTGCTCAGTCCAGCGATGAATGCCGAACGCTCGGCTATCAATGACCTAATTTCGCTATCATCTCAGCGGGAGATCGCGTGGTGTTATGCGTGCACAGACGAATCTCGCTAATTGGTTGAATTGCAACTGAATATTAGCATCTGAATGGTCATTTCCAAAGGACGGGGTTTTGCGTTTCAAAAGGAGGGGATTTCGACTCCCCCCTGGCTACGCGCCTGCCGCCACCCCATTCAAAAATAGAAGTCGGCGCCTATGACTGATAGAATATAATATAGTTAAGGAGGATTTCCACCATGGTAATTTTCCTTTAGTCGGACTTGTCTTCACAATAATTCCGTCGGATATTGTTCCCGCGTTTCAGAGGTTTGCTTAAATATGCATGATATTAATTCGACTTCTACCTGAAAATTTCGTAGGCCACGAATTAGGCCAGTGCTTTTCAACCTGTGTGACGGTTCGCACTAGTGCGAATGAAACAAATTGCAGTGCGAATGACGAAGGTGGTGCGAATAGTGCGAATGAAAATCCGGATCAAGTGCGAATGACGAAGGTGGTGCGAATGGTGCGAATGAAAATACAGCTCAAGTGCGAATGAAAATACGGCTCAAGTGCGAATGAAAATCGTGGTTAATTGTTAATTCTTCTGACGTGAAATAATTCAAATAAACCTTATAGTAAATTAAGGTCAGTGTAACTTTTGTAGTTGCGACGGAATTGTGAAACTTCATACGACGCACCGCTAATCGTAGCTCTCACAAGCCGTAGTGAATATTTCCGCACTATAATTATTGTAACCAAACGCTTGGTTTGGAAGCTGGTTTAGTGGCAATATAGAGATCTCTACAATCTCTATAGTGACATACATAGAGTATATCAGCCCGTCTGAGCCTGCGACATGCTGGAAAAATGACTTCAAATTGACTTTCTACTCTCTTTCGCTAAACAATCATCATATTTTCGTAACAACTGTTCGATAAGCGCGAGGCATGAGCATAGTAGTAAATACCATTATTACAGACTCACATTTGCAAGTTACTGTAACGCAAAATTTCCCCCCTTCAAAGGTTATTAAAGTATATGGACCGCAAAGGGGATAATTTTGGGTCGACACGACGCTATCTCTTAAGATGTATGTAATATTTATTGAATTTATTGCAAAAAATCCTGCGATAGTTTTTACATATCCAAGGTCACTGTGTTGGGTACTGTAGCCAATAAGCGAGACACGCAGAAAATATAGCTTCATCATNAGAATTCATGATAAGATNTGTCCGACTGTTTTTTCTGGAAAACATGGTCGAAGACCGTTGGGATGAACTAATGTAGGGGTGAGCAACGAGCGAGCTCAGNCATATGAGATTCATTCATTTCGANGCTAACCCTTTCTGNNTCCGGACACATGAAGACGTAAAGTTTTGGCGAACAAACCGCTGGTAAAAAGGCGGTGCCAAAAACATAAGCTGCGACAAAACCTCAGCCTAAAAATGACCGATGCTGGATGGCCACACCTTTCGAAATGGATCCGTTGTCGGCACGGAATAGTCCCGTTCTGGCAATCTGAGTAGACAGTAGTACAACTGCGATACGCAGAGGAATTTAATTCGCTCTAATCTGAAATTGCGNGCGTCATACATGTTTTGTAGAGCTGTCGCGGNNAAAATNGTGGTGTACGCTTTCTGTATGTCATACATGCCCGTAAAATCGTAGCATACAACTGTGATATTAAAAATGAATTCCTTTNCATGGGCGAGGCACGGGTCGCGAGATGCCACAAAAACTCAAATTTTGGTGGTAGTCTAAAAGCAACTTTACCGTTATTAAACTGTTAATGAATTCTCAAGTTAGATTGTGCTAATGAGTAAAACACACAGTATCTTGAGTTATTTGCTCTTCTCATAAACTCGCGAGACAGAAGTTGGAGCAACGTATCATAAGGTAGCGAGCTCTAATGTGCTTTGATCGTTTTGCACCTTATGTTCCAAAGACGTAAGGCAAAAGCCTCAACACAAACAATGTGGGTTTTCCATCCTTTCGACAAACTGGAGCCTCACGGGACCTTTGTGTCAGCTCTCAAAAACGATTTCTGCCATCAAGCATTTTTCACTCGCGAAAAATACGCTGTATTTTGGATAGGTGTGCAGAACAGATTATAAGACCTGGTCATCCAAGCACTAGTAGACGTTCTTGTACAAATTCCCAACAATAATAATGTTTGGCCGAGAAGGGTTTTAGTGAAATAGTTGAAAGCAAAACGAGCGAAAAAAGTTGCCTTTTTAGTGAGACACTTAATAGCTTAAGCTACGTCAATTTGTTGCACATCTGAACAAAATGTTGTCAAGTAGGCCTATCTTCATCTTCTTCATGTATAACAATTTTAGTTTGTGCGATTAGTTTGTGCGAATGAAATTTATTTTACAAAAAAAGTGCGAATGGAGCTCAAAAAGGTTGAAAAGCACTGAATTAGGCAATATGTAATATAATATGGGCGATCGGTGGCTACAAGTCAATAGCATCTAAATTCATCAGAAAATCCAACTATTTAATTATCACTGGTCAACAATTTCTAACGAGAAATTTGTTGACTTTGCTTTTGCACTTGATTTAAGCTAATTTTGGCGTGCCGATTCCAAAAATGCCGCTACCACGTCAAGTTTTTGCTCGGCGACATATGCCCAAAATATGCAGATTTTCACGAATTTAGCCATATTACTCTTCCATATCATATAGAAATCCACAGTTTTATTATATAATAAATTATCTAGCCAAGGGGTCAATTGAATTATCAAGAAAAAATTTATACTGGTATCGATCTATGCCGATGCTTTCACCCATTTTTGGTTAGATGATGCAATCATCAGAGGATATTTCACACACACATTTGATGAAAACGCACGATACGGCAAGAAAAATAATTAGTAATTGATATCAGCTTTAGGTCCAACGCCACATTCAGCGTATCCGGTGTAACTTGAAACTACTATAGGATCCATAATTTGGATCAAGATGAAGATCTTACGGATAGTAGGCCTAATGATGAAGATTTTGAGATCGAAGATGATTCAGAACGTAGAGTAGTCCATCAACACAAGTTAAATGATCTGACATATAGGCGTTGGGACTTGGATTGGAAATATTCGGAACTTTTAGCATCCTTGCGAATTGAGAAAAGATAACTTGGCAAGAGAGAGAGAGAGAGAGAGAGAAAAGATATCTCACTTTCGATCATGAGAACAGGCGTTTTCATCGTAGGGCTACTTTCGGTGGCTTTGTGCATTGCCGGGATACTGGCATTGGCATGATACTGTTACCATGGGTTGCTGGAGGAGTTACGAATCTCGATTTACAGCTCAAGTGAATGGCAAATACCTGTTGGTAGCTCAAAAAGGAATCTAAGGTGTGGCATTGTCCAGAATAGCAACGTCTTAGGTTCAGTAGCAATTGCTCTCTCAGTTAGTCCTCGTGAATAATGCAGTAACATTGAGAATAATACAGAAACATTGAATTGTTGCATTATCACAAGCACGATTGGATCATACGCGTCAGCTTCGAAATATTGTGTTTCTTTGTGGCCAGACAATAAGGATGTACATTGTACACTGTACAATGTACAGTACATGTAACCCTGATACACATGTGCCACTGTCATACGTTAGGCCGTACAGCAGATATTCTAAAAATCTTTGGTCGGACAGCAAGTATTCAAAAAATCTTAAATATCTAAATAATTTTCTGGTAAACCTTAGCATGGTCAGCGACGGGCAAGGAGAAAGTGTCCCCCGATATCTGAAGAAGATAGGGGTAAGATATCAGAGTATAGATTCGAGCTTACATTTGTTAGCTGACTATTGCTCGACTATCAAACGAGACAATCCACAGAATTATGAGTTATTAGCATAAATTTGGACCCTGAAACACGCACTTTATTGGTCCTGCAGAAGCAATACCTGTTTGAATCAACCAAATAAAGCAGTGCAAATGTTTATTTGAAGTCTGTTGATTTACTTCCGACTGCTTGTGGTTTTTGAAACTTTTTTTAGAATAAACACAAAATAATAAAAGCAGTACTTTCATGTGGATTGTGAGACAATGTGGTGGGTGCCTAACCCAAAAACTTAGAGAAAACGGAAGTCATTTTTGAATTCGGCGCCCAAAAGTTAGTCAAAATCTATTGTCTTATCAAAGTGAACAAAAATTGTGTTGACCAATGTCAACGTGTGTAACAGATTATCAAATCTACCCGACAAGGCGTTGAAAGGCGGACCTAAAACTAACCCCCTGAATTGTAACTAAGGGGCCATTACAACGTCATTGCCTGTCCGATTAGAATATTTCACAACGTAATCAACTAGGCAGACGTAAAAAGCGATAACAGCTTGTTATATTTTGTTTAGATAAAAGAGCTTGCAATTTCTGCCGCTACACAATCACGTGCTTTGGTGTGTCAGCTTTCGATTGATCTCTTCATGTTGCATTTCTTGAGTAATGCTTTGTTCGATATTGTTACTTCTCTTTGTGTAAATCTGTTCCGATTGAACAATGAAGTTTTATGACCTACATTCATCAACGTCTGTTTATTCCTACATGCAGAAGATATAGATAACGTCGTCTAGTTCCGGTGATTAGTTAGTGCCGTACGAAGAAGCAACTGTTAATTAATTTCGAAAACCTATTTTATTCAGTTGCCATGCTTGAGCTCTAGAAATCAGCATTCCGTTGCAACGCTGTGATTTGTGCTGTCAGATAGTATCGTGGAATCACCCACGAGTGCCCTGAGAACTACATTATACAGCTGTACAGCGCTTCATTCCGACGTCAAGCAAACAAAATAACGGAGTAAGATGGTCATCATCACGATAATTCCAGAATCATTACCTCCATAGAAAATCCCAGATCGAACAATGCAGATATGGGCGTTTACACGTACGTGTTAGGTCCGTTATTTGAATAAATCTCTCATATCCGTAACTCAGATGCTGCAGCATATCAATAAATGCAAGTGACTTAAATCGGAAATAATATTTGGTTAACGAACAAAACGCATTTTTATATCCTACATTTTGGTTGAAAGATATTCTCATGAACTACATCCCGAACAAAAAAGTAGACGATATGGAGACGTTAGCTATTAGAAATATACGCTTTTGGCTCTACTACAGTCATGGAATCGTAAACTTGTAATAGCCTAAAATGCCATTTTCATCTTCATTAATAATACAGCCGATACCTCGAATGTACCAGATGAATCTCACTGTGATTTTTTTGAGGCGAGGCATCTATATAAATAAAGAAAACTCCATCGCTGTTAAGATGAAATGAGGTCATTATATACTTGGGGCTGATCCTTAGGAATGGCATGCCTCACTGCTCTTCAGTCGACAGAATTCCAGAAAACGGGATGTATACAATGGAATAGGATATTCATATTGAAATGAACCCGAATATTTTCGGCTGACATTCGTCAGGAACTAGTAGAGGATTGGAAAGAACATTGTATAAAATAATCGTATCACAAAAAACGGGAACGGGCTATGTAATTCGCATTGCGTTTCGCCATGCAGTCGCGAGTAGCTGTGCTTCTTTACACCTCACATTTCATACCGGCACCCGTCATGCTCTGCAAAAGGTTGTGATTCCAAAATATCTCAGTTCAACGTGTATATTACGCACCAAAACTGACTATTCCTTTCTTGGACACAGCAATATCAAATCATCCTCTATTCCAGAGGTCTCAAACTCAAATGTACTCGCGGGCCAGTTTTTCAGTTTTGACGACGCCGCGGGTCGCAGCATTTATAGATGTATTCTATGTCTTTGCAAGTAGGCCTTATTTGACGGGAATGAATTGTCCTATTGAAAGTGAGCCGATCCAGCAGACTGACGGTAAACACTAGGGATGGTGTGAACGGGAGGTTCACGTTCGCGTTCTGTGTGTGAACCTCAGAAATCTAGAGGTTCACGTTCACAAACGAACCTTGGTAGGTTCTGCACTGTGAACCTTTTTCATATATAGCGATTTTCACGTCATTATAATGTCTTTGGTTGAAATTTATTGCATTTCAACTGCGGGCCACTATGTGCATGGCGCTGACAATCTCAAAGATTTTACTTGCTTGGTTACAAAAGTTTGCTCGAATATTTAGTGACTCTCTGATGCGAGCTTGAACCGCAATCACACAGCATCAAGATCGAAATACACTACAGGTAGTCAACGAATGATGCTTATTCAACCAATCAATGAAATTGATATCGTTGTCTGATGTCAAAAATCTAGAAGGCGCCCAGGGTTAATCTTGATTTCATATGTTTATTGTATCATAAAAACCAAATCCGTGCGATTGGCTACTGCTGTATAGCTTGTTAAGGGGGTAATATCAGTAGCAAGTATAGAAATTCGTTTTACACTCTGCTTAGTATCATCGTAGCGATACTCAGACGCCAAATACATTGTTCGGTCTGGCCTTGACCGTAAGGCGTAAGCCTATATTCCCTTGAAAGTCCTCGTCGAAATTGTTGGCAAAGCGACTGAAGATATTGATTTTATGGGATTATGATGTCATTTGATTGCCCCAGTTGATACATTTGGCGAC
>ATSW01016184.1:0-11712 GCA_000444245.1 Botryllus schlosseri | reverse complement strand
GGGGTGTGTTTTAAATAAAATGAGGTGGTTTCGATTTTTTTTTTCGAATTTAGTAGCAGCGGAAATCAATTACCCTTGCACGCACGAACATGTTTGCGTAATGCGAACATTCGATGTCATTCGGTTTCGCGATGTCACTCATCAATCACAATCGCTGATCATAATAGTCATACCGGCATATAGTCTCCAAGCCACCAAGAGATNNGAGCCAACGCATGCCAGGNCCGAGACTCGATGGTTACGCCAGCGATNATATCGTTCGTACCATGCCTATTGCAGATGCGATTGNNNAGGCCAGCGATAATATCGTGAGCACCAAGCNAATGCAGATGCGATTATGTANGCNAGTGANNGTATAANGTCCACAGANCCTATTGCAGATNNGATTCTGCCAGNGGANCTATGGGCTTATTGTTGAAGACTCGAAAANNCAGGCCAGCAACGATAGCCGAATTCGCGGCAATCAATGACCTAATTTGGCGATCTTCTCAGCGGGAGATTGCGTCGCGTTACACACTGCACTGACGTATCTCGCTACTTGGCGACACGCTTCTCGCTAATTGGCCGCGCCACACTGATAATACGACTTCGAAGCTTCCTAAAAGTGTAAAACGCATTATTAACGAAGCTATTTTATCCGGTTAACCGGCAGATTTATATCCGGATATCGGATAGTAAAAAAAACCTGCGGTTAACCGGTTAACCGATATCCGGATAATCCAACCCTAATATGCACCCTAAATGCAGCTACAAAGAAAATAAATGCAATTTTATACTACATATGGATAATATGGTAATTTTTCGACCATGCCGATTGCTTTTCACTTTGTGAACATGCTGTGGATTGACTGAAATTTAATCACCTGTAACCTGCGTATTTCTATACTATGTGTTTCGTATATTTTGTGATACGACCAATTGGGTTTTGACACTTCCACATTAGGAAAAGAGCATCGGCACCGTAACTCTCGTTGATAGTATACCTCCTAATGGAAAAGGACGCATGATCTCAGTAATCGAAAAATATTCGTTTCTCACTTCTCGGATCATAACATTTAATACACGGTTTGGATTAGAGTACTTGAATNATCTCGGCGGCTATCCGACAGTCCTCGAGAATGTCCATATTCAAGTCGAAATACAAGCAATTTCTACTGAATAAAGAATAGACAGATCTCAAGTTTACCAAACAACGATCTGCCTTACCCATCTCGACTTCCGTCACATGCCACCCNATTTTTTCACTTGTCTTTATGTANTATTTTCGTTTACTCTTCATTCAGTGTGCATGCCTCTTCTTTACATCACCGGGTGTCTGATTTCAAAGACTACTCCAAGTCCTTTCAACACCTTCCTATCTTTCATTGTATCACAGTCTTGTCGTGTTCTGAATTGACGAAAATTTCTAATTCACTGAATGGAATTGTGTGCTACTTGTGGACACCTGAAGTATTTTCAAAATATTTAACTCGTTTAAATACCATAAGTCATTTCTGCTGAAACTGAGGGTCAGCATCACAAACTACAATTTTATGGTATGTATTTGTTACGTTCCGATTTGGATTTCATGTCATTTTCCCAGGTGTTTGGCGGTTGCCTGATAGGTACTATTTTACTGGTACTGTTCCAGTAGTTTTGAGATCACAAGCTGTAGACAAGGAGTATTTTCCCCCACGGCCCACAGCAGCAAATTACACTTCTAATGGATTTATTCCGGAACCGCACGAAAAATACTGTATACCTACAGTAAATAGTTTTTCCGATTTGGTTCTCATGTCATTTTCCCAGGTGTTTGGCTGTTGCTTGATAGGTAGGCTACTATGTTACTGGTACTGTTTCAGAAGTTCTGAGATCACTACCTGTGAGACAAGGAGTATTTTTCCCCGGCCCACAGTAGCAAATTACACTTCTAGTCGATTACAGAACTGTACGAAATATATTGAAATCAAAAATTTCATTTTATTTGTAATTAGTTCTTTTAGTCTACAACCCTTTTAGTTATCTTCAGTTACATGTTTATGTCATTTTGCATGTTTTCCAGAATTGAAAAAGAGGCTAATTTTCAACCACCAATGAGTTGATGGGATGGTACCAATTTTTGGGCAGGTTTTGTCAATCTTATGTGAGAATTGACGCCACACTGACATATTACTGCCAAGCATTTGAACAACTTCTGATTTCTCAGTATTTCTCGCATGACATTCAATTCAATCATTATTTGTTAGCCAAAGCATTTAGTAATTTGTAGACTTCACGTCATCCTCTTGACTGCTATCTTGACTTGAAAATCCATGTAGTGCTCTGTTATTGCAAACTGTACAGTGAGAAGCTGCTCATCATAAATACTATTATAACAAATCAATCATTTGAAAGACAATTTTTTTTGAGATTATATGATGGAATAAAGTATAATTTGAAAATCCANNTTTTTATCAATCATACTGCTTTTTAGTACATTTTGCAATAATTTTTGACATATTCCGGAGTGTCGGAGTCTTGTGTATTGAAATACTGAGATTGTCGACAATAAATTAATTTGAATTTCTCATGGTTTCTTCATATTCTTTGATGACCAAAATATGATCTTCTGTCACGTATCATACCTGGTCAATCCTAACCAACCATCGAGAAGTTTTTTGACCACCAGTGTTTTGTGTATCTAAATTGAATTTCTAGTACACAGTGATATTTTTATAAGTTATATACGAGAGCTTGTGAAGTGACCACTTGGCCATTGAAACACAGTGCCTGCCGGTGGTTACGCTGCTGATCTCGCGGTCCATGGGTAGTGGATTAGATCCCTGTTGGCTTCCCCCTAAATCCTGCAACTGACAAATAAAAACCAGTGATGGTCCTTAGCCATGATTGTAAATAGAAGGCATTCGGCAATAAACTTCAACCAAGTCATTATATAGAGCGCAGATGTCTCTGGCAACCGCAAACAATTGAAAAACGACCACTGCCATCTTTATTATCTTCATCAAATGTACTTATAACTGCTGGGACTTCTGTTTGTCGGTATAATTCTGTAAGAGCACTGCCCTTCCAAATTGAAATTATAGCAATCCGATAGCTGTGGCATCACAATGTTCATTTGCATCACCATGAAATCAGAATGGTATATAGTCTGCATTTATAGTTGAGGACTGTGATTTTGATGTAATATTTTTACTTTCCCCGTAACGTCGCATGCCTTTTTAGGGCTAGCCCAATTATATGCCATATTTTTGTATCCATCATACAATGTACAATTGTACATGTATGTGTTTCACTGCTTTCTGTAGAACAAAGAAGGGACTTTTCTTAGATTTTGTTCAAAACCGAAATATGCTTCGCTCTGTAACATTCAATTTGTGCATCTAATTCTATCTTTTGTCACCTAAGCCCAAAGATATCACTCCCTGCTGACATGTGGAATTACATTTTCTTTCCTGTCCTTGTGTTAGGAATATGATGATACCTGTTTCATGAGTATACTGCAACTATACTCACTATATGTATGATGTTACAGTTACAGATGTTATTCGCAGGTTTTTGAGTGATCTGTGTATTTTGGCTATAAATTGGTCAACTGTGATGGAACATCTTCTGGATATTGGCAGGACGGGTCATGCCCTCGACATTCTATCTAAATTTGACGAGGTCAGAATAAATCGGCAGTATTGTGACTTCATTATCAAAGCGGGAGAGAAGGAGGCCGATGTCCACAAGTGCGTCATCGCCGCAAGCTCTGAATATTTTGCAGCTATGCTCAATCATGACACGAAAGAGAACCAGCTGGGAATGGTTACTATAAAGCATGCAGATCCTGAATGTGTGATGACATGCATTGAAATGATATACACTGGGCAGGCTTCTTTCATGATCGAAAAAACGGAAAAACTAATGTATGTGGCGCATTTGTTTGGGATCAAGAACGTATATGATGCATTGTCACTTTTTCTGGAAAATAATCTTGACATGGACACGTTTTTCGATACCAGAAATATTGCTGATAAATATTCCTGTCAACAACTACAGCATGCATGCATGTGTTTTGCTCAAAATAACTTTCATTCGATCATGAAAACGGCCGATTTCAAGGAATCTGAATTTGAATTCCTGAAGTATATGCTTTCCTCTGAGGATTTGAATGTGTTGGATGTGATCAAGTGCAAAGCCTCGATGATTTGGGTCAACAACGACTTCCATCGGGCTGATAGACTCTTTGAATTACTGAAGCATATCAATCTGCAAAATATTCCCGTCTCCTATCGCAAATTTGTATCAGAGCATCCATCTGTTGTCAATTCCACCGAATGCATGATGCACATCATGAAGTCTATACCGGTACCTGAAAAGTTAGATGTAGGGGTCAGCGATTACAGAGGTGACTGTGATCCTGGCATTCTAATGATAAATTCTGATCTTTCCTGTCTCATGTGGTTTGACATTGAAAAAGAGTCTTTGACAGACCTGCGACATTTCAATTATAAACATAATAGCGGAATATTAAGTTCTGTAGTTGTAGAATGCTGCATATATGTTATTGATCATAAGTGGGATTTGTATAGCCTCAATCTTCTCGAAAATGGTTCGCACTGGAAAAAACTTGAACGTGCATTTCTACATTACGACATTATAGTTGCATGTAAATCAGGTAAATTTTATGTAACAAATATTTTTGAAACCAATTCTTTTGCTCAATATGACACAATCAATAACCATCGGTCGAAGCTTCCGAACAAGCAATATACCTCTCATTTATCCGCCTTCACTATTTCTCAAGATAAGCTTTATGTAATTGGTGGTTGTGATGGATATCATGACAATGGCAAGAGAAAGATTTTGCAAGACGTGGAATGTTTTCACTTTTCAACATCCACTTGGTCAACCGGGCCATCATTGCCTGATTTGAGATATAATGCAGTTGCATGTACGTTTAATAAAGCCGTGTACCTTTTTGGTGGACTCAACGGGAGCTCGGAGCAGCAAAGAAACATTCTTTTACTGTCCAGTGATGCAAGTATTTGGACGCACATTCCACTATCCAATTTGCAACAATCAAAATTTTCGACTTATTGTATTGGCGCTAAGATATACATCTGTGTTAGTTATTCTTTCGAAGGCCTGTGCTCTAGTATTCTCGAATTTAATCCTAAAACTAATTTGTTAAGGACCTTGACAGAATTTGATGGTCAGGACCTGAAGCCCCTGGATTATGCAGCAGCAATTATCCTGTGACGCCACAAATTAATAATGAATCACATTTTCAAAATCTATGATTTTGAATATTGCTAGCAGGGTTGTAATTAAGTCACAAAGCTCCGTGTCACAAGTCAATCTCAAGTCGAGTCATTTTCAACTCAACACCGAGTCAAGTGTGAGTCCAAGTCTGCGAGCAGAGGGCCGAGTCCGAGTCGTGGTATTATGACTCGAGTCCGAATCCAAGTCATAGGGTTGACTGCTCAGTTTTCAGTCAAAATCGTGTGAAACCCACTTTCATATATTATATACTAGTTTTCCTCACTTTTTGCAGTTTCTGGTCGCATTTTCAAGTTCCAGTACGAATAGACGAAATCCTAATAGTGTGACCACAATGGAATGTCGGTCTTGGCTGTCCGAGTATCAAGTCATATGACTTGGTCCGAGTCTTGCGCAATGACTCAAGTCCAAGTCGAGTCATTTCCATATTTTGAGAAAATGACTCGAGTCAAGTCGAGGTATCAGAAAATCTTGACTCGGGGCGGACTCGATTCGATTCATTACAACCCTGATTGCTAGCCCCTGGTTTTGAACACATCTTGGTAAAAAGCTTGATTTTTGCCCTTAGTTTTCAACCCACTATGATTAGTTTTGTCACAATTCGTGTATGACTCATTCTCCATACCTTGTATCGCTGCTATAAGGCAAACTGATATTTATGTACCTATTTTGCATTATGCATGTGATGTTTTAGGCAATTCAAAATAGTACTGCAATGAAAAGAAGAGTATAATAGCTCAAATTCAATATCTGACATTTTATCAATATTTGCATCGGCAGCTACAGAAACTCAATGTTTGCACCGCTGTTTCATTGCACTTTATGACAATGGTGTGGGTTGATCAAGATAATGGCTTCACAGATATGTCACATCTAATAAAAAAACTATAATTCCCTCTCATAAATTACTCATAGTGGCCAGGAACACGTAATTTCAGTACTTGAAACAATTTTATCTTACTACTCGACTCGAATCATTATAATTAATACACAAATATGATTTGAGTACTCGAGTCATTGTGTTCAGCTGTTCTTATCTGTGCTATCCAAATTTCATGCCAAGTTTCTCTATTCTGTATCAACTGTGTATTCCCGAATTTTATTACATACCGCAGAACAAGGTAATGACTTTCTCAGATTTCACCTAAACACAGAACGTGCATTGCTCTGTTGGTTTTCATTTGTGCAACTAACAGTATCTACCGTGACCCGATCACTCGTGTTCAAATTCATACAGCCTAGAGGTATTGTTTTTCGCTGCCACATATGCGTATACTTTCTCTCATATTCATTTGTAAGGAAAATGATGAAAGTATTGTTTAAATATACTATCCACGCTATTTTCTATTTCGATATTCCTTTCCAATATTCGTATGCCTTCATGAGCAAACACATCCTTGCACACGACTGTACTGACCACGTGTATGATTTTTTAGAATCAGATTTTGGTTTCCTATCTCAAACTTTTGAATTAGCTATATATTTTGGGTTGACTCGGAACTAGTCGACTGTGATGGAGCATCTTCTGGATATTGGCAAAACGGGTCATGCCCTTGACATTCTTTCGAAATTTGACGAGTTCAGAATCAATCAACAGTATTGCGACTTCATTATCAAAGCGGGAGAAAAGGAAATCTCTGTTCACAAGTGCGTCATTGCCGCAAGTTCTGAGTATTTTGCAAAGATGCTCAATCACGACACGAAAGAAAACATGTTGGGAATGGTTGATTTAAAGAATGTAGATCCTGAATGTGTGATGACCTGCATTGAAATCATGTACACTGGACAAGCGTATTTTCCTATTCGAAAAACGGAAGAACTAATGTATTTGGCGCATTTGTTTGGAATTGATAAAGTATGCGATGCTATGTCCCTTTTACCGGAGAAAAATCTTGACGTCGACTCCTTTCTCGATACCAGGTATATTGCTGATAAGTATTTCTGTCAACAATTACAGGAAGCATGTAGAAGTTTTGCTCTGGATCACTTTCATTCGATCATGAAAACGTCCTATTTCAAGGAACTTGAGTTCGGTTTCCTGGAGGATTTGATTTCCTCTGAAGATTTGCATGTGTTGGATGTTATTAAATGCAAAGCGTNAATGATTTGGGTNAATGANGACTTGGATCGTGCTGATCAACTTTTTGATTTACTGAAGCACATCGACCTGGAAAAAATCCCTGTCTACTATCGTAAATTTTTATCTCAGCAACCAACTGTTGCTAAATCCACTGAATGCATGATGCACATCATGAAGTCACTACAGGAGAAGTCAGATGTAGAAGCCAGTGATTACAAAGGTGAATGTACTCCGAATATTATAATAGTGAATGAGGATGTTTCTCGTCTTATGTGGTTTGACATAGACAAAGAGTCTTTGACTGAGCAGCGACATTTCAATGCTAAAGGTAGTATGAAGCCATTTGTTGTGGTAGTTGTGATGGACTGCTACATATATGTCGTCGATGACAAGTGGGATTTGTACTGTCGTAATTTTCTTGAAAATGATTCGCCCTGGAGAAAACTTGAACCTGCATTTTTTGGATACGATACTGTAGTTGCACGCAAGCCAGGTATATTATATTTTTCATATATTGAGTCTTTGGCCCAATATGACACAATCAATAACAAGTGGTCGAAGCTCCCCAACAAGCGATCCATAGTGCATTCGTCTGCCCACACTATATCTCAGGATAAACTTCATGCAATTGGTGGTTTTGATTCATATCATACAACCTCTGCGCTGGATGTGGAATGTTTCAACTTTTCAACGTCTACTTGGTCAGTTGGACCATCATTACCAGTTGGGAGAGCTAATGCAAGTGCATGTTCATATAACAAGGCCATCTACCTTCTTGGTGGAATAACTGTGAACTATGAGTATGTCAATGACATTCTTCTGCTACCCAGTGATGAAAGTATATGGACGATAATTCCAGTACAAAAACCCGAATTGAAGCGGTCAAATTTAAGTACACATTGTATTGGCAGAAAGATATACATATGTTGTGGTTTGCTGTGCAACAGTATTCTCGAGTTCAATCCCAGAACTAATTTGTTGCGAACTTTGATAGACTTGGATAGCCATAGCTTGGAATCTCTTAATCATGAAGTCTATACAGCTGCAATTATCTTGTGACGCCACAAAACGTTGACGGATCGAATTTTGAAATTCGTGATTTTGCATATAGCTTGCCCTTTAATTTTGAAACATCCTGTGAGAGAGCATGGCTCTTGCCTTTAGTTTTCTGTCCGTTACCTTTGGTTTTGTAAAACTGTGTGCATGACTCTTTCTCACTATCTGTGAGCCCATCTGATTTGAAGTTCTTTTCCATTCCTTCTGCTTTTACCTTGATTTTGTAGTGTTGCATTCAAATGATATTGTAAGCCAATGAAAGTGTTTCTGTGTGGGAACAAAGAGACAAAGAGCTGAAATTAAACGTCATAAATGTTTTCAATATTATTTTCGGTCGCCACAGCAATGATGGCCCGAAGCACTGCATTTGAGGCTCAGAGTTGAATGCGATGTAGCGTTTTTGCATCCCTCGCTCCGTCACATGCCTTCTCAGTCGGGCGAAGTTGAGTAGGCTACCTGAATNATTTAATCCTAAATCGAGTAATTGGCGTCGAGTCGAGTATTCAAGTATCACTGATAATGATGTAACAATAGTATGAATGATGTGGAAAGTTCAAACACATANTTTTTTTGTCTACCATACCTGTTTCATGGCACGTTTTGACAACGGTGTGGGTTGATCAAGATCATGGCTTCCTAGATATCTCATATCCACTATTAAAACCATAATTCCCATTAATANATTACNCGTAGTGGCCAGGAACACATAATTTCAGTACATGAACTAACTGTGTATCACTACTCAACTCGAATCATTAGAATTCATTTTCAATTCAGATTTGAGTGCTCGTATCATTGTTGTGCCCAGCCCTTANCCTCAGTGCTAGCCCAATTTTATGCAAACCTTCTGTATTTCGGATAAACTTCGCATTCGTGCGTTTTATTTCACACCACAGAACAAGGCACGGACATTTCTTAGACTTCATCAAAATCCGACATGGGCATTGTAAGCTTCCATTTGTGTAATAATATCTTCAGTGACCCGATGTAACCGATCACTTATGTTCAAATTGGTAGAGCCTTGAAATATTGCTCTTGGCTGACACATATGGGTATATTTTCTCTTATTTTCATTTGTCAGGAAGACGATGAAATTGTTGTGTAAATGTACTATCAAACCTATTTTCCATTCCAATACTTGTCAATGTTCATATGTTTTCATGACCAGACTCATTCTCGCACACGACTGTACTGACCATGTGTATGATTTTACAGAATGAGATTTTGGTGTCCTATCTTATAGTTTTTAATGAGCTATATATTATGGGTTGACTCGTAACTAGTCAACCGCGATGAAACATCTTTTGAATATTAGAAAGACAATTCACGACCCTGACATTCTATCGACATTTAACGAGTACAGAATCGATCAACGGTATTGCAATTTCATTATCAAAGCGGGAGAAAAAGAGATCTTTGTTCACGAGTGTGTCATCGCCGAAAGTGCCTAATATTTTGCGGCGATGTTCAATCGCGAAACGGAAGAGAACAGACAAGGAATGGTTGACATAAAGCAAGCAGATTCGGAATGTGGGATAACTTGGATCGCGTTGATAAACTTTTTGATTTACTGAAGCACATCGACTAGGAAAACATTCCCGTCTACAATCGTAAATTACTATCAAGTGCTGTCAAATCCATTGAATGCATGGTGTAAGTCATGAAGTCACTTCCTGAGAAATCAGATGTAGAGGTCAGTGATTGTAAAGGTGACTGCACCCCTTGTATTTTGATGGTGAATGCAGATCTTTTTCGTCTCATGTGGTTTTACATAGCCAGAAAGTCAGACACTTAGATACGTCACTTCAAAGCATAAAGATAATAACAGAATACCAGGCTCAGTAGTTGTAATGGAATGCTGCATGTATGTTATTGATTACAAATATGATTTGTACCGTCATAATATTATTGAAAATGATTCACCCTGGGGAAAACTGGAAAGCTCGTTTCCAAATTACACTCTTGTAGTTGCCTGTAAATCAGGTAAATTATATGTAGCAAATGATTTTCGGAAAAGCTCAATATGACATCAATAACAACCATAGGTTGAAGCTTCCCAACAAACAATCTAGAAGTCATTTACTATTCGACCACCTTTACTATTTCTTAGGATACGCTCTATGTGGAGGCTCTAATGGACTAAATAACTATCTACAAGATGTGGAACGTGTCAACTTTTCAAAATCCACTTGGTCAATTGGACCATCATTACTAAATAACAGAACTGGTGCAGTCGCATGTACCTGGAATAAGGGCATCTACGTTCTTGGTGGACTTGGTGCAGTATGCAAGCAACATTCTTTTGTTGCCTGATGACGCATGCATATGGACGCATATCCCACTACCCAATTTGCAACGGTCATATTTTAGGACATATTGTGTTGACGGAAAGGTATACATATGCGGTGGATTCTTTTCTAACAGTCCATGCACGAGTATCCTCGAATTCAACCCCAAGTTTATTTTGTTGAATACATTTATAGATTTCGATTGGCAAGACCTGAAGTCTCTGGATCATAAACTCTATTCAGCAGGAATTATTTTGATGCATGAGGTCTTCATAGTATTATTTCTCTACAAGAAGTTGTGTTTTTCAAGACTTGTCAATTAAATTGAAACTAGAACCTAAAATATTATATAGATCGGGTATGATTCATCACCCCCCCTCACCCTCTCGACAACTTCAAATATTGTAATATGAGCTTCTCATGTCATGTCAGTTCAATTTCCATACTAGATTTGACAGCGACCTAATGGCTACGTCATCTAAACTAGTGTTCAGCATTATAAAATCATCTTATGCATGCTAGCCCCTTTTGTTTTCCGAAATGGAGAAAGGCATTTGAAAGTGATGTGCGCACAATCATTAAGAAATGTAAGTACATGAATGACTTTTGACCAAACTGATTGTCATTAGCAATTTTCCTCTTTTACTCAGCAGATCGGTTTCAAAATAGATAATTTATTCCATCTCATACACTTTAATTTTGTTATTGAATGTGATCACTGGGCTTGATTTGCTGCGACAGGACATTTCCACCTGTCTATTGCAAAACTTTATAATGGCCGCCATGAAGCAGCATCAACTCTAATTTTCCATAGGTATGCGAGATCGATGACGTCACAAACGGATGACGTCATAGTGCGCCAGAATTGGCAAATTAGCCGACTCGCAATCGTTCAATATCACCTGGCACTTGTATGTGGTGACAAAATTACGATATCATTAAGCAGGCCGCGTAGCCAGCCGGCCGCTTGCTGAATTGATTGAATGCATTTCAAATTTACCAAGGTAGCATCAGTTTATTATGGTTAAGAACATGCACCAATGC